>LAPY01001929.1:491-25420 GCA_000970635.1 Eragrostis tef | reverse complement strand
GCGAGACCAGCCGGCCGGCGCGCGCGTGACGCACCTCCTCGATCCTCCGCGCCGAGTTGACGCCTTGACGGTGCCGTGCATCTCCCTCGTCCCAGTTTTGGCCGGCCGGCCCAACTCTCCATGCACGGCGAACGAATTGCTGGAGCGGCGGCGAGCACGAAGCAATGGGTCCATGCGCCTGGAGCGGGCGAGACACGCGTGGCTGCCGAGCCAAATGGGGACCCTAAGCACCCACCTAGCTTACGTCCAGCGAGTGTCCAAGCGCACAATGCTGATCGGCCGCCGCAGTCATCTGCCGGTTCGTTCTGAATGTCTGATGGATGTGCTCTTGAGCGTTCCTTCAGTTCTGTTTCAGGCGAGAACAGGAAACTCGTTTAACCTGAAGTAACCTGGCATGTCGAGACGACTCAGAGGACTCGTGGCCTGTAAGCGCACACTGACCAGCGACCGACCACTCTGGTGCTCCGGGAACCGGACGGTGGTGTCGCTCCCGTCGGTGCAAATGGGGCCATGGGAGATCGTCGTCAACTTACGTTCAGTCTAGCGCTCTCACAAGTCACAACGCTGATCGGCCGCCAGGCCCGCCACAGCGACAGCCAGCCTTTGCAGCTATAGACTAGTATAGTGCGGTCGCCGGCAGGAGCCCCGACACCAAACACGAATTCCTCCTCTGCTTCCTCCAAAGGCTTGCCGCAGCGTCGCAGTGCACCAGCCACCAGGAGGCGGACGGCCACTTGTATTCCGTCGGATTTCACCGGAGCAAGGAGCTGGATGGGCCTCGGCCGTGCCAGTTGGCATCGCTGGCCATGCCGGATTGGTAGCGCTCTGAGCACTGGTACGGGGGACGCCGCCGGCCGGCCTATGGGTGTCGCAGCAACGGTCTTCACTGCGCCGAGAGAAGCCAGATGTATGTGGCGGGGTCGCCCGTGAAGCTGCAATGGCGGATGCGAGCCGCGGAGGCCGTAAGGCTGCAATGGCGGATGGGAGCAGGGGAGTGGGCACAAGCAGAGGCGAACGGGCAGCAAGGCGAAACGTTGAACCTATAATCCAATTCAGAGGACTGGTGATATCTGTTAAACGGTGCACATTCAGTTGCGCTTCGGCAGCAATGTCAGATATCCACCAGCGATTAACTCAACTCTTCAAAGCTGGGAAAAGGGAGCTTATACGGTCTGAAAATGGTCAAAATAGATTCACCATGTACAGCAGCAGTTCCTGCTCTGCTAAGAAAAAGAAAAAGAGTCCACACACTCATTTCCTGCATACGAGAGTACATGAGTAGAGCTAACAGGAGACACTAGAAGAACAGATGCTTTAAAACTTCCCACTGACAAAACATCAAATCTGGTGTTGTCCATGTCTATATGGATATCAATCTGCAATGAATTAAATATAAACCCCATAATGGAACCCATCCCTATCAATCCTTCTTCACCCGGTCGCGAGCCGCCTTGGCCGAGCTCGACCGTTCTGCCTGAGAGAACATGATGAATATGTGCATCACCCCTGTAACCAGTGCCATCCCAGCAGCGGTGAATCCAACTCCTTTCCATGTCGACAAGAGTTGAGTCCACTTGAAGAACTCGACGGCACCGTACATGAGGAGGCATGACCAAAACAGGGTCACCTGTTCCATCAGAAGTAAAAGGAAGTCAGTTCCCTGGGCACCAAACAGTTTAAAGGCAGCCGTTTGGCAAAAACAAACTCATTGATATAGAGATGGCTAACAAATTTAATTATTACAGTATCCAAGAAGAGTTCTCTGTAACAACGCAACCAGGTAGGTTTGCACGAGCCAAGAGTTCTCTGTAACAACGCAACCGCGGGAGGTTTGCACGAGGCTAAAACTTGCTAAATGTGTCTTAGTGTGCAACAGTGGCATTGAAGAGCCAGCTCAGCTCTCCTATAATTCTGAACCCACAAATATGACCAGCCCCTGGGTCTCTCAACCTAACTGAAAGTTGTCAGTCTAAGGTAGAGGCTAAGCCTACCCAGCCCAGGCTAGTGTATGTAATCCTGTGACTTTATATTCTCACTCAAGATGGCTTTCTCATTTTACATTACCATTTTTAGCAATTTGGTATACAAGTTGAGGAGGGAAAAAAAACATCATTTCTAACACAAATTTTATTGGACCTGCAAGATGTAATCCAAGATACCACATGGACTTTACATAACACAGGTAAACTTAGTCACCAGCGAAAAGGCACTCCCAAGGTGTGGCACATTTACAAGAAAGTCGAACCACACAATGCAGCATGACAACATAGAAAAGCAAGAACAATGATCATCTATAACTTGAAGGCGCTAGTTATCCTTCCATTGCAGATTGTATTGCATACGTGTGATGTACGTATTAGTGTTATATAAGCAAACAAAAATGGAATGGAAGTTTACCAGCAATGATTTCACTGGACGACCAATTGGTCTAATCTCCTCGTCAAAAGTTCCTGTTGCCAAATGCTTATCCAGTAATGCATCCTATAGAGGAAAAAGGGACAAATGATATTTACTTGAGAACTAATTGGTGAACCAATATACAGAACATTTCACCAAGAACATGATTAAAAAAACTACATATAGTTCAATACCTTTTCTACAAAGAGGTCTTTACACCATTTTGAAACATCCTCGTCTGACTTCGGCAGCTCACTCATGGCACGGCGTTTCATGCGAACATGCACCTAGACAAAAAAAAAAGTTATTCCATGTAAAAATGAGAAAGTGGGGATCCACAATTCAATAGTATTTATTATGACTAGGCACCCAAAAAAAAATTTGAACTACAATAGCAGAGTGGGAAAATAAACAAATAATTTCAGTGTTTAGTTGATGCAGCAGCAAAACTATTTCCTAATTGGTTTGTCTTAACACATTTGTCAAGTTAGCAAACTTACCACTGATGATTGCCCTTTCAGAATCCGCAGCATAGTTGGTTGAGGTGAATCCTTTGGAATTATTACTGTTGTATCATAAATAGCTGGAACAAAATCTCGCATGATGCTTACAGCTGACACAAATCCCTGATTTATTCATAGTATCAGCATACAAATTCAATGTTGCAAAAACATAAAATTGCATAAAGGCAATAACAATAAATAATTATAGAGGTTAATGCATGCTCTCTCATGTTATTTACTTGAAACCAGAACCAATAATCAGTGCATTACGCATGAAAAGATGGGGGAACTATTTTTGTCAATGAAACTGATGCAGCTTTGTTTCATCTCTAGCCTATCCCAACTTGCTTGGGACAAAAGGCTATGTTGTTATTGTTGTTGTTGTTGTCTGAAACTGATGCAGCTTTAAGTCAAAATGGATACTAGGCAGTAGGCTTTTCTGGTATGTCTATCTTAGTGGCATACTGCACTCCATACACATTTCTATGTAGGCAGCTCATGTATCTTTGATGTGTGCTCCTATCATTTGTAAAACTAATTTGACTGAACACTTTGACCTGTCTCAAATCTGAATGAATTAACTTTATATACCTTGTATCCTATGTGTATCAGCAGGCCTTGCTGGTGTTTCTGCATTGACACCATTTGCTTATTTTATTTTTGTCTTAAATTATTTTATTTATTTTTTGCAAGGAAGCACTTTTACGAGATGAAGGCCAGGGAATTTGCCACCACAAACAAATAAGACTTTATTCCATTTAACATTTAAAATCGTTATAGCTACAAATTCCAGTTTAGATAAGCCTGCTCTCTTTTCCTATATATGAAGGTCTTCAATAAACTTTAAGACATAGGTTGATGTTTGCTCTACATGCACCTAGCAGGCTAGCACATGCAGCAAACTGCAACATGTTACCGCGACTACATCCTAATCACAAGAGTCACGGACATATCTTTGGTGGACGTGTTTTGTGAACTAACAAAAAACAGTTCAAAAATTCATAATCACTAAACATGTTGAGGGTGTGGTTTTACGTCAAGACCACACGAGTTCAAATATTCAATATTCATATACACAAAATATGTAAGTTTTGGAAGCATGTCAATATTGTTACAATCTCACATGTCACATCAAAAAGTTAATTATTTGGAAAAAGATTCTGGACATTTGCAAAGCAAGAAAAGTTACTGTGATACAGTAGAATACATGAGTTATCAAAAGCAGCAGGTCATTTCAGCGAGGGAATGGCAAGGTACCTTAGTACGTGGAATAAGTACATTCCTGGGGGCTGGCAAGCCTTGTGAAGCTGCATACTCCTGAGCCGCTAGAAGCTTTGCTGGAGTAAAGCGAGTACCCTCAACAAAAAGGGCTAGCCAAAATGGTCTGGGAAAGTCTTTCAACCTTTGGAGCCCCCACTGCATACAAGAGTAAAAGGATCACAAGAGTGCAAACAGGAAAATCAGAATTCATGCACAGGTAGGGTACAATGTTACCTTTAATGTTTTTTCATCCTTTGCCCAGCTCCTCTCCAAGAAGAGGTACTCTGCAAACCACATGGACCAGCCAATAACCTGCAACAAGAGATCAGGATTGTTTGGGATATCAAGCATGTGCCATCAAGTACATAGCGGATGTGATGAAGTAAAAGCCATCAAGTACATAGCAGATGTGACGAAGCTAACAAGGGTTTCACTAAATGTTTTAGCAGGATTTCAAAGCTGTGTATCTCCTTCATTGAGCTGTCAGTGTGTTGATGCCCTAAGCATAAACAACAAGTAATCCACACATAACTGCAGCTATACAAATTTTATGATCAGAAATTGTATCAAAAGCATATTCCAGCTCTGGTTTACTTCTGTCCAATGCAGGTACAAGATACCAAGTTCACACAAAATCCAATTATTCTCAATTTAGGAAGCTTTTCATTGATTCTTTCTCAACAATTAAAAGTTGTTGCGGTGGTATATAAAGAATAGAGAATCAGACTCGTCTAACAATTTTATATCTCCTTTTCATCAAAGGCATCTATAAATTGCAACCCACAGCCAGTGTGGTGATTGATGAGAACAGGATAAGTAATTTGTTTTGATCATTTTAAGATGTACAAGTTCTTTACATCCAAATTTATTAATTACATAGCATAAGTTTCTCAAAAAGTCTACCTGCACATCAACAACACGAGCTGTATCAAAGCATAAGCAGCACGAACAAAAAGAGAACCTAAAATGCAAGTTTTATTCCAAATAATAAGGCAACTCACAGGAAGGAACTTTGACGATTTCTTCATGACAGCGAGTGTACTTCCAAGGCATCCCGAGCGCTGACGAAGACCAGAAAAAGAAAAAAAGAGGCATCCCAGAGGGATTGATTAGAGTTAATAAAGATAAGTCTGATCATCAAGAACTGGTAGAAAAAGAAATAGGTTTCTAATCAACAAAACAAAAGGCATGAAGGGAGGTAACAACCTGTGCCAATATCCATCCAATAAGCCAATCAATATCACTACGATGATTTGATATGACCAGTGCATGCTCTGTACCTGGAGAATTGTAGGAAGTCTTCAGATAAGTATGTAATCAAATCCTGCTTTTTCCTTCTTCAAAACCTGGTGTTGCATTTAATGCAAGAGCCAGAAATGTGAACAATAATCTTAAAAAAGGAATCCTTACCCATCGATCTGTAAGTTTCCTCGTCAGCGTGCAGTTGCACCTGCAGAAAGTGAGCTGAAGTTATTTTGGGTTTAAGAGAAGAGAAAGGAAATAATATTGATATCTTAGTAACACCAGTTCAATATGTGAAACACTGAAACACTTTAGTTTAGTCTAATTCACTGTAATAATGGTGTACGATAAAAAAAATATCTTCCTTTCAGTTCTATAAAAGCCAGACATCGCACAGTGGTACACAGGAAACATGCCAATGCGCATCACTAAAATAAATGCTCACTGTGTCAACTCTATGTTAGTCTAACTAGTAGAACCTATTTTAGGTAAGCACATAGGTTGCCAAACCCTATCAATGCTTCTAACAGTGCTGTAACTTAGTCCTTAAACTGCATTTTTTTCAATGAGATGTTTCAGATAAAAGTTCTCCACACTGCTTTTCTTTTTATTTGGTTTGACATATCCATGTACAAGACTATGTTAGGTGGTGACACTGAAAATAGCTGTTTGTCCAGCTTGTTCACTAATGCTATTTATTTTTAGTGCAAGTGCACAGAAATTCCCACCCGTACCATATGACACGTAAGCTAACCCAAGAGGGTTTAACGAACCAACGTAATGATGCAAATTCTCAGCACAGATGTGATTCACTGGTGTAACAACGTTACAAGTAATAAATGTCGAAATGAAATTCCATTTGACATATGTCGTATCTACACACCTTCACGCCTGCCCACCAGTCCACCAGCCAGACCAGCTGAAGCCACAGCAGCTCGGCCACAAATCTGTTGATCCTCCGGTATAAGTTCTTCGAGAACGGTCTTATTGTCACGAATAGGATGGCCTGAAAATATACACACATACGACAGATCAAGAAAGGGTTAATGGTGGATTCACTTTGAAGTTGCTAGTTCCTTAATGGATCAAAGAAGATCAGGTCTTGAACATTTTGACTAGAATTTTCATTTTCGAGTATTACCAGCATTCTGCTAGCTAGGAAAAAATTGAAGTTGTTTAAAAACCAAAAATACCACAAATTGTCATCAAATCTACACGAAACTTTTCGTCTAAAAGACACATCTTTGAGTAAAATACGTTTGGAATAAATAATGGGAGTGAAAGAAATCCTAGATAGATGGTGACTGGTGAGGGCAACCTTATCAATCTGTGTCTAAAAGATCAAATCTTTCGGTACTATACACGCATCAACTTAAATTATCCAACAAGGCCCAATTATCAGTAGGATGCCCAACGAAATGTCTGTTTCGCTATATTCGAAGGATATGAAAACCAAATCTTTTACTCAGCAACCGCATCAGATCAGCCCCGACCGCCCAAAAAAAAGAGGATAACAAATCGTGCTGTGTCTGGGTAAGGAAGCTACCTGGATGGTGTTGACCATGAGGCCGGAGAGGAGGAAGAGCAGGCCGAGGGGGAGCACGACGAGCACAAGCGGGATCGCCATGCCCGGCCACCGCCGCCGCTTCCCCGCTTCCAATCTCGGGGTCAGGGGAGCGGTGAAAGCGGAAGAGCTTGCGGCAGAGTTCCTTCACCTCCGGCGGGCGGTGGCTCAGCGTCAGCAAAGCAAGCGGCGGCGTCAGTGGCGGCTCTGCCGGTTTATAGGGGTGTGGATGTGAGAATGGTCGCGTTCGGATGGGAGGAGAGGAGACGGATTGAGTGAAAGCAAAATCGTATGCGCCCCAAGCTTCCCCCACGCCACGTCGGATGGGAGGATAGAGTGACAACAAATTTGCAGGCTGAAATGCAAGTCACTGTTTGAAAATCCCTCAAACAAGTTATCAAAGTTGTTTCATGTGTGAAGGTTCACACACACACTAGTCCAATATGGTGAAATAGAGTGATGTGGCTTGATTGGTACTCCGTAGATAAAGTGACACTCCATCACATATTAAAAGCGTGCTTGCTATACTTTGGTCTGCTGAAAATGACATAGCTGGCTATGACACCACTTCAAGGTTGTTTCTTTCACATAATATCTGTTCACATGAAAGGTTGTTGTCCTAAACCCTTAGTGTTTACTTTTGTAATTTGGTTATGATTTCACAGAGTGTCTGTTCGTTTTCATTGGGGGCTAAAGTTTTGTGCCTAAAGTTTTGCCCCTAAAGTTTTAGAGCTAAACTTTAGGCCCCTAAATTTTAGCCCATGGAGTGTTCGTTTCTATAGGCAAAAGATCATTTTTTTTCTTCAAAATAATTCAAATATTTCCAAATCTATGCAACACCATGCAAATATATGAAAATTCATACAAATCAAACATTACCGGCCACAATTCAAAGTTAAATTACAATGCATGCGAGTTTTAGCCCGTTTTAGGGCCTCTTTTGAGGCTAAAGTTTTGCTCCAGTTTTTGCCTATTTTGCTCTTTAGGCCTAAAGTTTTTGCCCTCCGTTCGGTGACCCATAAGCTAAAGTTTTAGCCATTTGCTTTTTTTAGCAATTTAGCCTTAGAAACGATCAGGGACTGAATAATGGAATCTACCACCTTACGCAACAACAGCCCAAGCTATTGTGGCCAAAGCGAGGCATCTAGAGAACCTAAGCAACCTTGTCACGATCTTCAATGGTAATACCCGACCTCAACCACTATTTGCAATGAAAATTCATGCAGTTAGATGACAGCTCCAAATAAAATTTGTTCCAACTTTGACCAATTGAACTGTGGTAAGGTATGAGAAGAAATGAGGCCCGAGGGGCGAGGGTTACAAAATTCCAGAGTGTATGTATCTTTGCACCAATTATATTAGTCAAGATGCACTCTTAAGATTTTCTTTTTGTGGAAGGAGGTCGAATAAAATGACTAATTAGTGGGTATGGAGGGAGTATGCTATTACTAGGACCATGGTGACCGGACAAACAACACCATGTCGAGACTCATGTGTTCATATCATGAGTGACATATGAACAAAGTGCATGGAAAATATGAGAAGCAACTTGTAGGACTCGGATGTTTAAAGAAAAAAGGTGGCAAAATCACCTTTAGTTTCTTATAATTTGGTAGATGGTTATTAGGCGAGACGTATAGAACTCTGTTGATGCTCCGTCAAAGTAGCGTAACGTGTGATCCAGGGACCGGCGTGGCAGGACGTATGCAATAGCTAATCATCAGGTTTAGAAGCGTGTACGTTGATCCACGAGCTGAAAACGACACTAACAGAAAAGAAGAAGTAAGCAGAGCATGCAACTTGTTGCACTTTCTCGACAGAACAAAATGTGTTTCTTTTCTCTAAAGAATCTTTGATTTAGTAGTGTTTCGTGGTATTTTTTCTTGCGGCGGTATTATTTCAGTTGCAGTATATATTCTGCCTCACCTGATTATCGAAATGGAAATGGTATTGATCGAAGTTGTTTATACTCCACTTGTTTATGCATCTACCAGTGACAGTCTGAGATAGATGAACCAAAAACAACTTGCCAAAGGACAAAGATGCTCAGGTCAGGGCATGGATCTATTGGTCAGGACAAGGAGGCACGAGCAGCAGGCAAGGATCCTTTGTGCCGAAAATGTGCTGTTCATGATCTATGGACAAGTGAATTAATGCTGCGTTTATCTCACCATAAATTGGGGCAGGAATTTGTTGGTGGACCGCAGAGTTGATGAATGCTTAGGTCATCTCTAGTCAGTCGTACTCGAACATGTACGCTTCATTGCCGTACGTTTCGTTGGCCGCTCGCAAAATAAAGAAAACATGAACTTGGCCATGTTTCCTCACCTGTTTTCCTTGACGCGGTATTCGCAACTCTGGACCATGCTCGGGCAAGACGGTGGATGAATCTGGTTGTTTAATGTTGGGTTGCTGTCAAGCTTTTACAAGGTGAGATCGAGGTGGTTCAACTAAAGCTTGTTGATGACGTCGCGTCCGAATAAACGACCAGAAACCGCTCAACCAAACTGGAGTTAATTACTGAATCCTGATGATCAGTACGAGGAACGTCACGCATGTGACTCGAGTATAACATTTGAACTGTTGATCAATCCCCGCAACGGTTTGAGGCAAAACGTTGTCATGAACTGCGCAGGTGAACAGTTACTAGTTCAACTTCAAGGGAACAGCAATCGCAAAAAAAGAAAAGAAAAAAAAATCAAGCGAACAGCAAACCGTGGGTGAACCGGCCTGCCGCCACGCCCCGAAGAATTTCCACGTCGACTTTGTTGGCCTCGCGCACGGTCGCTTCGTAGGCCGTCGCAACGCTTGCCTATGTAATCGCCTCTAGGCCGGCCCACGAGCCACAATTCTTTTTTCTTTTTTCCATGTCACATTGACATGCGGGCCCATATTCATCCACGCTGGCAATGTTCGGTGCCCACCAGTCAGTTGATAACGGATATTTCCGGATATTTTCCCTCCTTATCTCCATTTCGCCGCCACTGTCTGCTCTGTTCCCCCACCGCCGCGCCATGGCCGCCATGGCGCCCTCCTCCTCGCTGCCGCGTCCCGTCTCCGCCAAGACCGCAAACTCAGCTCCCCGCCTCCTCGACCTGAACCGCAAGTATTCCTCCGGGGCGGCCCCGCGCCCACTCTTGCTCTCCTTCCCGCCGCACGCGCCCTCACGCCGCCGCACCGCCGGCCTTCGCGCCGCTGCCGCGCAGAAAAGCTCCAGCGAGTACCAGTTCGAGGATGAAGAGGACGAAGAGGAAGGGGATTTCGAGTACGAAGATGACGATGAGGAGTGGGAGGAGGAGGACGATGTGGACGTGGAGGCGATGGAGGAGGAGGCGCGCGCCGCCGCCGACGAGCTCGCCAAGAGCCTCGCCCGGGAGCTCCACATTGGTGAGTGGCTCTACCTTGCCGCCCCTTCCAGTTCTTTCCCGCTCAATGCGAAATAGTTTGAAAATTTTCAATTTGAGCTCCGTATCGGAGCTCCGTATCGGTGTGTGCTCCTCCGGGTTGGTCAGACGTACGAACTGGCCGAGTTATGTTACTTCGCGCACTGTCCTGTTTCGTTGAGCTAGATTCTTGTGCGGTGGCACTTACATTTATGAACTGGTAGGGATGATGCACCCGCTGGTAGCATTATGAACTGTTTGTCAGTATCTTCAGTTCAGTGCACACCGTGCTCATGCTGAGAGTTCCGAGTTCAGGCTGCAATTCCCCATGGAGTTTTCATTTGAAGCCGATGTTTTTTTCCACTCCTTCATTCTAAGTAATTCATGGTCCAATTGCATTTCAGATGACGACGTCAAGGAGAAGAGAAAAAACAGTAGGGATAAAACCTCAGCGTATAAACAAGTATGTTTCCTACACATTCTAGTAAACATCAAACACCTTACAGGTGGAAAATAAGTTATCTTTAATGCTGCTTTGTTCTTGATCCAGATCCCAGATAATATTCTTCCGAAGGTGGCAATTATCGGAAGGCCAAATGTTGGTAAATCTGCTCTGTTCAATCGTCTTGTTGGGGTACGTCATTTGCAAACACCTTGTTGCAGTCTCTCCAACGTTGACCAACACAATATTTTCAGATCTGAATGCTAGTGTTGCTGCGGTATACTGAATTTTTCTGTTTGACAGGGCAACAGGGCTATTGTTGTTGATGAACCTGGTGTGACCAGAGATCGCTTGTATGGGCGATCTTATTGGGGAGATCAGGAATTTATGGTTATCGATACTGGAGGGGTGATTACTCTATCAAAGTCTCAAGCAGGTGTGATGGAAGAACTCGCTGTCACTACCACTGTTGGTATGGACGGGATTCCACTCGCCACCAGAGAAGCTGCTATCGCTCGAATGCCGTCAATGATTGAAAATATTACGCGCCCTCCTCCTCGCTGCCGCGTCCCGTCTCCGCCAAGACCGCAAACTCAGCTCCCCGCCTCCTCGACCTGAACCGCAAGTATTCCTCCGGGGCGGCCCCGCGCCCACTCTTGCTCTCCTTCCCGCCGCACGCGCCCTCACGCCGCCGCACCGCCGGCCTTCGCGCCGCTGCCGCGCAGAAAAGCTCCAGCGAGTACCAGTTCGAGGATGAAGAGGACGAAGAGGAAGGGGATTTCGAGTACGAAGATGACGATGAGGAGTGGGAGGAGGAGGACGATGTGGACGTGGAGGCGATGGAGGAGGAGGCGCGCGCCGCCGCCGACGAGCTCGCCAAGAGCCTCGCCCGGGAGCTCCACATTGGTGAGTGGCTCTACCTTGCCGCCCCTTCCAGTTCTTTCCCGCTCAATGCGAAATAGTTTGAAAATTTTCAATTTGAGCTCCGTATCGGAGCTCCGTATCGGTGTGTGCTCCTCCGGGTTGGTCAGACGTACGAACTGGCCGAGTTATGTTACTTCGCGCACTGTCCTGTTTCGTTGAGCTAGATTCTTGTGCGGTGGCACTTACATTTATGAACTGGTAGGGATGATGCACCCGCTGGTAGCATTATGAACTGTTTGTCAGTATCTTCAGTTCAGTGCACACCGTGCTCATGCTGAGAGTTCCGAGTTCAGGCTGCAATTCCCCATGGAGTTTTCATTTGAAGCCGATGTTTTTTTCCACTCCTTCATTCTAAGTAATTCATGGTCCAATTGCATTTCAGATGACGACGTCAAGGAGAAGAGAAAAAACAGTAGGGATAAAACCTCAGCGTATAAACAAGTATGTTTCCTACACATTCTAGTAAACATCAAACACCTTACAGGTGGAAAATAAGTTATCTTTAATGCTGCTTTGTTCTTGATCCAGATCCCAGATAATATTCTTCCGAAGGTGGCAATTATCGGAAGGCCAAATGTTGGTAAATCTGCTCTGTTCAATCGTCTTGTTGGGGTACGTCATTTGCAAACACCTTGTTGCAGTCTCTCCAACGTTGACCAACACAATATTTTCAGATCTGAATGCTAGTGTTGCTGCGGTATACTGAATTTTTCTGTTTGACAGGGCAACAGGGCTATTGTTGTTGATGAACCTGGTGTGACCAGAGATCGCTTGTATGGGCGATCTTATTGGGGAGATCAGGAATTTATGGTTATCGATACTGGAGGGGTGATTACTCTATCAAAGTCTCAAGCAGGTGTGATGGAAGAACTCGCTGTCACTACCACTGTTGGTATGGACGGGATTCCACTCGCCACCAGAGAAGCTGCTATTGCTAGAATGCCGTCAATGATTGAAAAACAAGCTGTTGCTGCTGTTGAGGAAGCAGCTGTCATACTATTCATCGTGGATGGTCAGGCAGGTTCAGAAAATTACTTTTTCAGTTGGATCATTTTGTTTTCAGGATTATTCTGTTTATTGGGTCCTGTTACATATTGGCTTCATACTTAAAAATCCATCCGAGCTTAAGGCTCAAGACTTGTAGCAGTGTTTGATATGCTAATTTATTATACGTTGGGATATTAGAACATTGAAAAAGTAGAATCATACATGCCTGCAGCCTGCTTCATATGTTTCTTTCCTCTGGATGCCAATAACATGCCTTTTTTTGTTTCTTTGACGTCTTTCTTACATTCCACCTAAAAGTAGACTTTTGCACATTTCTAAATGCTAATAAATTCAAATGAGCCTCAACCTTTTGTTTCTGTGGTGCCTTTGTTGATTCTAGACCTGTGTTAGTTCCTTATGACTCTGAGTGCATATGTACTATAGTTCTCGGAGTTTTTTTCAGCTATTCTTTACAAGAATCGAACTGTTCTTGTCTAGTTTTTAAATGAAGGTTTATTTTTACTAACAAAAATGGTATGAAAACATCTTTCAGGCTGGTCTTGTGGCAGCTGACATAGAAATTTCTGATTGGTTACGCCGCAACTATGCTGATAAGTGTGTTATACTTGCTGTCAACAAGTGTGAATCTCCCAAGAAAGGTCAAATGCAAGCGTTAGACTTTTGGTCACTTGGGTAAGCATACTACTTTGTGTCAAATTTGCATAACATTATGTTCGTTTATATTACAAAAATCACAAAATGTTCCAATGTTTCCCCTTTTATGTTACATTTTGGACAATAAGTCATAGTTTTGTGCTGAACTAACCTTCTGTTGATTCCTGCTAGGTTTACTCCTCTGCCAATATCTGCTATTACTGGCACAGGAACTGGAGACCTCCTTGATCTGGTGTGCACAGAGCTGAAAAAGTTTGAGGTACTGATTTTAGACAAACATTGTTTTAACTTTTATGGTCGATGCTTTATCCCATTAATTATTGCAAAAGCTGTAATGATTGTTTTGGACATTGAAATAAGGGTTGGCATTATGAAAATAGCCACATGACATTGGATAAAGAACAGTTTAGTTTCTTACTGAAAGACTAGACTAGTTTATACAGAATTTATGAAAAAAAAAGGTATGATGATAATGTCCTTTGTAACTTTATCCAACAAACTAGAAGCTGAATTGGATGCTAAAAGTAGAAACATTTTGAAGCGAGGAATCCCCCACTGTTGTATCCAGCATATCTTCAGAGTCTAGAGTCTACAAACTTTGTTCAGAAGTTCTAGTGGTTCTGCCTGTATAATTATTTTTTTTCCTAGGCTCATATTTCTTTCCTTTTGTTTGATATCTGAAGATGCCTTTTCCCTTATGTCGCATAAAGTAACTCATCTATTTTATAGGGACTGGATGGAGCTGAAGAAGAGAAAAGTGATGTTCCTGCAATTGCCATTGTGGGTAGACCAAATGTTGGGAAAAGTAGTATTCTAAATGCTCTGGTTGGAGAAGATAGAACTATCGTGAGCCCCGTTAGTGGGACTACCCGGGACGCCATTGATACAGAGTTTACTACCACAGATGGGCAGGTCTGTCTTAACACTCCTGTCAATATTTAAATCTAAATTTTTCCCTTAAAAAATTAATTCCCTAAAAAAATCCATACTTGCTGTCAACAAGTGTGAATCCCCCAAGAAAGGGCAAATGCAAGCGTTAGACTTTTGGTCACTTGGGTAAGCTAACTACTTTGTGTCCAATTTGCATAACATTATGTTCATTTATATTACCAAAAAATCACAAAATGTTCCAATGTTTCCCCTTTTATGTTACATTTTGGACAATAAGTCATAGTTTTTTTGTGCTGAACTAACCTTCTGTTGATTCCTGCTAGGTTTACTCCTCTGCCAATATCTGCTATTACTGGCACAGGAACTGGAGACCTCCTTGATCTGGTGTGCACAGAGCTGAAAAAGTTCGAGGTACTACTTATACAAACATTGTTTTAAATTTTATGGTCGATGCTCTATCCCATTAATTATTGCAAAAAACTGTAATGATTGTTTTGGAAATTGAAATAAGGGTTGAGCATTATGAAAATAGTCGCATGACATTGGATAAAGAATAGTGTAGTTTCTTACTGAAACACTAGACTTTTTCATACAGAAGATTTATGATAAGTTAAGGTATGATGATAATGTCCTTTGTAACTTTATCCAACAAACTAGAAGCTGAATTGGATGCTAAAAGTAGAAACATTTTGAAGCGAGGAATCCCCCACTGTTGTATCCAGCATATCTTCAGAGTCTAGAGTCTACAAACTTTGTTCAGAAGTTCTAGTGGTTCTGCCTGTATAATTATTTTTTTTCCTAGGCTCATATTTCTTTCCTTTTGTTTGATATCTGAAGATGCCTTTTCCCTTATGTCGCATAAAGTAACTCATCTATTTTATAGGGACTGGATGGAGCTGAAGAAGAGAAAAGTGATGTTCCTGCAATTGCCATTGTGGGTAGACCAAATGTTGGGAAAAGTAGTATTCTAAATGCTCTGGTTGGAGAAGATAGAACTATCGTGAGCCCCGTTAGTGGGACTACCCGGGACGCCATTGATACAGAGTTTACTACCACAGATGGGCAGGTCTGTCTTAACACTCCTGTCAATATTTAAATCTAAATTTTTCCCTTAAAAAATTAATTCCCTAAAAAAATCCAAAGTTGTTTCATCCTTGCACTACACACAGCCTAACTACATCCACCAATTTGTGCTTCCTTCTCCTTATAACAGTCTTTGTTGTAAAAAAAGGTATGTCATAGCAATATGACACTAATTTGCTGCTATTGCAATGTATGCTGCAGAAGTACAAACTCATCGATACTGCTGGAATCCGTCGAAGAGCAGCAGTTGCTGCTGCTGGCAGCACAACTGAATCTCTGTCAGTAAAAAGGGCATTTCGAGCAATCCGTCGCTCTGATGTAGTTGCTCTAGTCATTGAAGCATTGGCCTGCATTACTGAGCAGGTACGTTAAACCAGGAACACATATCACATTCAGGGGATTTCATCATAGAACTGCTATTATACCATGTTCTCTGGTTTGATTTTGAGTTTTTTTTCTTATATATCGATTCTGACACAGTGAATATTTGTGTATTTTGTGGTATCTAGGACTACAAAATAGCAGAACGGATTGAGAAAGAAGGAAAGGCTTGTGTTATTGTTGTGAATAAATGGGATACGATCCCAAACAAAAACCATGAGAGTACAAAATTTTATGAGCAAGATGTAAGAGAGAAGCTCCGCATACTTGATTGGGCACCTATTGTCTATTGTTCTGCGACAAATGGCACTAGTGTTGAAAAGTAAATCCCTTAACTTGTTCTGTGGACTACAAAATGAGCCTTTTATACGCTGCTTTTTTACTGAACTTTTTTTCTTGTCCTTTGGTGAATATTTAGTCACTGGTTGTGAATTAATGAAATTTTCAGTATGCATTTGTTGCCGTAGACATTTGTTGGCAATTCTTTACCTCTGAAGTTCAAACTATGACATTATTTGTGTGGATATATGTACTGTGTTTCTTGTCCCTAGGTATTCATAAAGTTTCACTATGCTTTTAGATGATAAATTCGAATTAGAGCTTCAACATGCAACAGCTGATGGTTGATTACAGTTTGTGGTTAATCTCTAGACAAATAAACTCCTTTGCAAGGTTCTATGCTCTATCTTTTGCAAAAACGAGACATTCTATGGCTTTTTACTTATCTGTAGGTCTATAAACTCTTAGGGTCTCATGGATCCGAAATTAAGTGATGTATTGGGTCACAGTGGACTTAGAATATTGAGCTGCTTGTGTTAATGAACCCTCCTTCACTCTTTAACAAATGTTTTGCAACTTCTAATTGTTATTGTATGTTTCTTGCTTTCTTAGCAAACTTGTGACACTTCTTGTGAATTGCTAATCTATGTTTCGTGTTGGGATTCTGAGCTGTGATCCAAACATCTTCTTTTCGTACCCATGCAGAATATGGTTAACTTTATAGTTCAGGTATTCTGTGTTGACATCCTGTTATATTTTGCCATCGAATTGCTCGCAGGATAATATCTGCTGCTGCTTTGGTAGAGAAGGAAAGGTCTAGAAGACTTGGCACCTCTATTCTTAATCAAGTAGTTAGAGAAGCTATAGCATTCAAACCACCACCACGAACAAGAGGTGGCAAAAGAGGTCGTGTATATTACACAACACAGGTAACTCTTTTTGCCGTTTCCACTTCTTTGGCCTATACAAGAAGTAGCATAAGAAGTCGTTTTAGGAAAAATGGTTTGGATGGAACTTCAGGGATTTGTTAACATCAGATGGCGAACTGTAGTTTCGCTTGAAGTAACTCGTTGTAAATGATGCAAAGCTCTTCCCTGAGACCTACCGCCGTTACATGGAAAAGAAACTGAGAACAGATGCGGGATATCCGGGTACCCCTATTCGGTTGTTGTGGCGTAGCAGGAGACGACCAGATAAACGAGGTGAGAAAAAATATTGATGAATACAGTCGGTTGGTATCAGCAATTCATTGAAATATACATTTTCAGTAATGAAAATACACATACGAAAGGAAGTGTCAAAATTATATGATCTTTTCGGGGAAAAAAAGGAATTAAACAATATGCTGCAATATTTGGTCACTTTTAATTTAC
This sequence comes from Eragrostis tef, assembly GCA_000970635.1. Taxonomy (NCBI): domain Eukaryota; kingdom Viridiplantae; phylum Streptophyta; class Magnoliopsida; order Poales; family Poaceae; genus Eragrostis; species Eragrostis tef. The sequence goes on along the minus strand of LAPY01001929.1, from coordinate 8,036 downwards.
GAATGTGATGTTTCTTTTTGAATAATAACGAAATCATGAATTGAAACCTTATTTTACTGTCATTTGTTTTGGTAGGTAAATCTGCAGATAGTAATTTTGAGGCAGGAAACCCTAGTAGAATGGTTGTAGCTGCCTAAGTCACAAGCTCAGGTAACTTTCTTCTTTTTCCACTTCTTGAAAGATAGAATAGTTTTATTGACATAACAAGAGTAAGAGATGTATTATGTTACAAATTATGAATCCTAATGTTTATTTTACATGGCAGTGCATGGAGTATCCTGAATACTAGTCTCAAATCAGCTCCCCCACGGGTGTAAGTGAAACTACTACCTAAAATTCTGAAAGAGGGAATCACAGGGCATTGGAAGCAAACATGCCCTAAAAGATCGAGCTGGGTCTGTCAATAATAATGAAGAAGAAAGTCATGCTCGATTCTTGATCTCATGGAAAGCTGTGGGGCTATTTCTTCAGCTCAGTCAGATCAGCGGTTGTATTCTCCCAACGGCATGGAGTCCATAATGTAGAATTAACAGAGCTTGCAAGGCGTCGACATGGTACAGTGGAATAGAACCCAAACAGAAAACTAGGATCTGAGCGTTCTGTTCCGATCCGGCCGAACATACTGTTGCAGGAAACGTATTTGCCGTGGAAACACCTTTGGAACATATTGACATATTGTGACCACACCTTGGGTTGTTATACAACACCTTCCTGGTTCTGTTTCGTGAACACCTAGCTTGTTCTGTTTCTGCCTCCGATCGGGTCTGCCCTTCCTTGCTCTGTTTCGCGAGGGAGAGGTTAATTAGGGCTCCACCAATCGCCGTTCGATCGAGAGAGACCTCGCACGGCGCCGCCGACAACAATGGACGCAGGAGCTGCAGAGGAGGGCAAGTCGTCCATGGCGAAGCTGAAACCAAAATCTTTGTTGTGAACCTGAAACTCTGCAGAGATCCTAACGATGGTTGTTCTGTCAGAATATAGTATCTCCAGCCCTTTCAGTGGGGGAAAAACTGCAATGCAGTATGCAGATTTTGGAATTGCGCCAAATGCTCTGTTCTTCCTACATGCAATGTTTCAGACAAGAGCGAAGACGAATTGTTTCAGTTCAGATAACTTGCTTAAAACAACCATCTAGCTTTGCACTGGAATGACCAGACACAGCGGCGAAGCTAGAGCTCCGGACACCCAGGTGCACACGTTGCTTGATAGGCCTCAGCAGCATCGCTAAGGGGCTGATTGGTTGGCTGTTTTTACCACAACCAGGCTCCCGGGACGCGACGTGTGCGTGATTGGTTAGCTGGAGCAGCGTGGGAGCCTGTTTCGCACGATGCACAAAGCGCCTCCGAGCCAAGCTCCATGGATGCAGCAAAAATGGGCAATTCTGGCGAGCCAGGCTCGCCGCATGCCTAGAAGCCTGCAGCGCTGCACCAAAACAGAGAGGAGCGATGCGAGCAGTTAGCCAACCAATCAATTTCTCTGCACATCCTACCAGCATGCAAACGAGCAACCAATCACCGCAGGATTGTATGTGTTGAGCCTGGCTCCGTCGAGCCTGGCTCACAGGTGCGAGACAGGCTCCACTCATACGAGAACCAATCGCACCCAAGGCTCAATCTGCTCACGGTCAGTTTGCCGATGGAAAGATGCCATTTAACCGGGAACATAACAAAAAGGGTCAGGAACAAAAATGTGTGCTACTAATTTTTTTGAATTCAGCACAAGGTTTTCCTATTATTCAGTAGCTGAACTAAGGGGTTACCTCGAACTTTGAATCAGTTGACTGTAAAAGAACACACACAATTTTTCCCCTCTTTTCAGAGTTCAAGATTATCGCACCAGTTTCATTCTCAAATTAGTATCAAGGAATGGACAAAGATTCTGTGTTATTGCAGCCCTTCTATGCATTCAGCACTGCAGTAAGGAGATCAAAAATTCTCCATACCACTTCGCTTCATCACAAATGCAATATTCTTCATGCTCTCACCGAATGGTAACACCCATCAACAGGATGTCTGGTCAATGTTGTCATCTTAGCTACTAGTGCTCTTCTGTACCTTCACTTCAGTTTCCGTTGTCCCATCCACCTGAAAAACTCTCGTCGCCTGGCTAAAAGAAACTGTAAATTCGTGATGTCCATGCAGCAATCCACCGCCTCATTCTTCTTCTCAATCAAACCTGCAATCTTGCAGATACCTGTTTGCAGACACTCGTTCATCTTCTTCAGAATCAAAACTGGTGCACCCCGAAAAGACGCATATACAAAACTGTTTGTTCGTTTGTTTCTATGTTCCTGTTGCTCGATTGCAGAGCAGAACATTTGCTGCTATGTGGCCAGCAGCTTGCTCGAGACCCTCAGTTTCCTTTGTCGGTGCGAGTGGATGCGTCATGGATGGAAACTTCCGGTTCATTGCCGCAAGAGCAGTGCTCTTCTTGGCCATCTATGCGTTCCTGGAGTACCCGACCTCGCTGGCGATGCCAAGGCCCTTCTCCATCTTGTGCCTCTTCATCATCATCTGCTCAAAGAAAGCAACTCTGATCGGCACAAATGAAGATAGACAGTCAGAAGGGTAAAATGCTCAACCAATCAACCAACAAACAGGGTAAGAACAACATCATAGTTAAACAAGGAGCACAGCCTACTCCAACAATTATCCATTTCAACAGTCAAATATCCCATTTCTCAATATTAGAAGTGTAGCAGTGACAGTACTACATAAAAATTCAGAGCAATAAGAACTTGGAAAGTCAGATGTTCAAAGGGTTTTCTTCAAAAAAAAATTCAAAGGTTCACCAAACTGCCTGCCTGCTTGCAGAGTTTTATCCACAAGTATGCTTCTCGCAAAGCTAGAATTTGCCATCAGATACTTTATCGCTAAGTATACAAGAAACTCGACAAAAGGGGTTCTGTTGACTGGACAAGCCTTGTTATATTTATGTATTCAATACTATTTTGTGCTATTTTGAATGCTTACAGAGTCACTTATGTGTTATGTCTGCTCTTGAGTCTTCAATAAATAAAATAAGAGAAATACATCCTATAATCACCAGAAGGAATGGTAAAAAGGCTCTGCTCGTGTGACCTCTTTACACTACAAAGTCTACATGAACGTAAATTGCTCTATCATCAATTTAATTAAAATTGCAAATAAAATGTATTAAATGTGCATTCACTAATCTATATATTAGCATCTACCAAATGAATAACAAAAGGTACTGCAAATGCTTTTCCATGCAACTAGCATTTTTTTTGAATCACACGCAACTAGCATTTGACAGTGTAAAGAGAGTTACATAATAAATGCAGTGCATGAAAAACAAAATCACCTCAACAGTCATGGGTGTGAAGACCAGAAGATTTGACAGGTCAAAACCAAGGGCAGAGATAAGGAATCCGAGCTGATAGCGCTCAATGGTCGATGCTGTCTTCCATGGGGGGGAGGTATGTAAACGCTGCAACTGATATAGCAGAGCATACTGATATCAGCATGAAATACGCCGGAAACATCTTCCCCTGCAAACTCCCGAACTGATGTCTCGGCAAATGCCTTCAGAATTCAAAAGATTTCATCAAAACATTACCAAGATTCAGATTATATCTGATGAAGCAATAATCAACCCACACTTGTGCTAGTGCAAAAAAAAAAGGGTAGTTGGCTTATGATTTCTAGAAGGATATAAGTAGTTCCACAATTAAGCAAAAAACATTGTTTCATGGACCCAACATATTTCTACAGAATGTGCTCAGACATGATGAATAAATAGCCTTGCTTGCAAAACACAAGTTCATGGTTTTCAGAATGCTTTGTGAGAAAAATTTGGCCAAAGTCACAGGTTTGCAGCTAACTGTTCAGGAAAACCCAGCACCTAATAGCTCTCTACATTTGGACCAAAGAATACAACTGTATTTCAATTTATAACCTGTGAGTTCCTGTCCAAAGACCCTGACGATGCAATATTACCAAAGTTATTTATATTTACCAAAGCAAGATCCATGAAATTAGAATTCATAATTCTAAGTACAAATCCATGCAGCTCCTCACAAACACGATTCAAATTCAGCTATGATGAAACAATGATCAACCCGCACTTGGTGCTATTGCAAGAAAACAAAGTTGGTTTATGATTTCTGGAAGAATATAAGTAGTTCCACAATTAAGAAAAAAAACGTTATTTTGTAGCACAGGGGCCAATGCGCGTTCACAGACTAATAATAATTTTGTAGCATGGACCAAACATATTTCTACAGAATATGCTACCTACATAATGCCTCGCATGCAAAACACCAAGTTCACGATTTTCAGAATGCTTTGTGAGAAAATATTGGCCAAAGTCACAGGTTTGCAGCTAACTGAAAATTCCTGAGCCTGATTTAGAATTCAGCGATAGATGCTGAGGAGTTGGGATCCATCTCCTGATAAGCGGACAGAGAAGCGTGAGCGCTCTGGCCGGCGGGTGGTGGGGAATCGGTGGGTGAGGGGTCTCGCCTCCGTGAGGTCGGTGCTGAAGAGAGTGGAGAGAGCGGTCTGCAGCGGCGTAGCGAGGGGTTTCGCCGTGGCCGGAACGCGGCCGGCGGAAGCCATCGCCGCCGATCGGTGGTGCTTTTGCAGAAACCCCCCTGAACTGGATCGCGACTAATAATCGCGATCCAATTATTTACATAAAATCCTCTAATTTGGATCGCGATTTAAATATTTGCATAAATACCTCTCAATCGACTAAAGTATTCGTAAATAAGCCCCTCCGTCAGCCACTGATGCTCGGCAGCGGCGGACTAAGGCAGAGAGGACGCCGGCGCATGCCGACGGTGAAGATAGGCGTCCGAATCGGCGCCGGCACGATTCTCTTCAGCCTCCTCGTCCTTTTCCGAACCCAAATTTCAGCGAAACAACGGGACTAATCAAGTTTGGGCCGATGAAGGTGACCCAGTGCCTGGCGCCCCGGGCGGCGGCGAACGAGAGAAGGTGCGCCAGCTTTTCCGCGGCCGCGACGCCACTGCCGGAGCGCCCGCCAACGAGCGCATCAGGCGCGAAGAGGACGCCCGCTGCGAGGAACGACACCGCCGTCAGGAACCGCGCCGCCCACCCCATGTTGACTTCGGCTTCCCCGCGCGCAGCTTCGAGAGCTCGAGCTAGGTCGCTTTCTCCGGGACGGGGTGGCTGGAGAGCTGGGTGGAGGGAAGAAGACGCCGCAGGATTCGCGCGCGGGTCGACTGAGTCTTGGTCAGTTGCGAAGACTGGGTGGAGGGAACAAGATGGCTGCAGGCTGCCGCTTCAGTTGACGTTGCTTCTCACTCTCTTCTAAGGGGGTGTTCGTTTCCAGGGGTCTAAAGTTTAGAGAGGTCACATCAAAGAGAATCTTGTTATTTAAGAGTATTAAATAAAGTCTAATTACAAAACCTTTTTGCAGATGAGCATAAATTTACGAGATGAATCTAATGAGCCTAATTAATCCATGTTTTGGTACAGTGGTGCTACAGTAACCATCTTCTAATCATGACTTAATTACCATCATTTGATTCCTCTCGCGAATTAGACCAGGGATTCTGCAGTTAGTTTTGTAATTAGACTTTATTTAATACTCTTAAATGACAAGATTCTCTTTGATTTTAGAGGATCTAAAGTTTAGAGGGGTGAAACGAACACTCTCTAAAATTACTTACAGTGAATCGGCTGAACGAAGCACTGAAAGTCTGAAAATCCTGGGTGGCAGAAATTTGGTCCAGTCACCAGAGCCCAAATTCCTGAGCTTGATTCAGACTTCTGCAATGAGCAGGGGCTTCCGTTCACCGACAAATCAGTGGGTAAGTTGTGCCAAGACCATGCGAGCGCCCATGGTATTGGACGAGACGAAAGAAAACAAACGCAAACCCAGCAGGCGGGGGCAAGCCAAGCTGAGATTGTACCGAGTTCAGAGGCTAGGCGTAAAGTAGAAGATGCTGTCGTCATTTCTACCATGAAACCTCGATTAAAACATGTGCTCAGCTGAGAGCTGACCGTAGTTAGCTCATTTCCTTGATTAAGTACTTAGAAGGAGAGGATAACTGGATCCAAGGCATTTGGACATACGCTCAAAAAAAAAAAAAGGCATTTGGACAGAGGACACAAGAGCGCTCGTGGGATCGATCGTCTCCTGCAGCTGTGGGGATCTTGGTTTCTGACAGTCGGCGCGGCGGGCGATATAGAAGGAGAGGATAAGGCGGCCCCCATGCGCCTAATCTTCTTTATCTGACATATGAAGCTTTTCTACCTTCAATATTAAGTTTTGCATTCTACACGGCAGACGAAATTAGGGAAGCAAAAAACAACATGCCATGTGTTTTCGAGCTGGCGCATGGCAAAAAACAACACTTCAGGTTAAGATGTCTGAATGTAATGTATGTATGAGCGCGTTCAGCGTCCTCTCTCTAAAATTTAAAAAGATCTAAACAAAAAAAATCGTCTTAAACAAAGTTTAATTACAAAACTAGCTGCAAAACTCAATCTAAATCGCGAGACGAATCTAATAAAGGTAGGTAAGCCGTGATTAGACGATGGTTACTGTAGCATTACTGTTGCAAAACATAGATTAATTAGGCTTATTAGATTGGCCTCGCAAAAATGTACCCGTCTGTAAAAAAGTTTTGTCATTAGACTTTATTTAGTACTCTTAAATAATAAGATTTTCTTTAATGCTAAAATTTAGAGGGGTCTAAAACCTGTTACCAAACGCGTCCCATATATTCTCGGAAGTGGGAGCTGATGTTGTATCAGAGAGTCATCTTGTTTTGGAGCCATGCCATGTGTGGTCTGCAGGAGTGTGTTCAAGTTTTGACCGTTGAAAACTGCACTCAGCTCGTTCGGTAGGCTGCAGCTGTAGATAACTGCGAACACTGTAGCGACTGCAGAAATACTGTAGCTGCTGCAGAAGAAATAACTAAAACACTGTTGCCGCTGCAAAGCAGCCGCTGCAAAGAAGCAAGGCGAACACGATGACTGTCAAGATATTCGGATCCGCACGGCTCGTTTGGCTTTGGGGCGTGGAGGGTGCAGCTGCAGTTTTGACTATTTGGATTTTTGTCTGTTCATCATAGTTCCTGGTTTCGTTGCAACATGTGGAGATGCTTCCCTGCGTCAGGAAACGGCTTCCTGGCTCGTCCCATCCATCGATCAGTAACGTTTCGTCGCCGCCTCCATTTCCTGAGGAATCGCTGTTAGATGCAGTTGTAGAAGCTGGCGACGACCACGGTCCTCCGTTGACGGACGGGAACAGATCGTTCCACGAGCCGCCTTGCCACCGGGATGTGATGCTCCTGCTCCATCACAACGGCATCACCTACTAGTACCTTGCAAAAGGTCCCTAGCAGATGGTGGCACCGGTGTGCTGCTGGATTGAGCACGGGCAGTGGAGGCGTAATCTCCCTGTTTACGTTTCCGTCTTTTCAAGTTGCAGCCTTAGCTTCACATCTTCCAAGCCCGACGGACCCGTCCTTAGGCGTGAAAACGGAGCGGGTCGACCACCCGCCGAACCGCCCCTACAAATCGTTATCGAATCGATTCGGTTCGATCC
>LAPY01001928.1:30944-47470 GCA_000970635.1 Eragrostis tef | reverse complement strand
ATTTAATCATAGAATTATTAACATTTGTATTTCATTTATTATAGTCCAATATTTGCATGAAAAATAAATGTCAATAATTGTTTTATTATAGTCTGATATTCACTTTTACTGTCTTTTATATGTATTGTACTTTCTTAATATTAATCAGAGGAAATATTTTTTTTGAGTAAATACCAGCTACATTGACAAATATCATTTGAGCCTTCAAGACACGAATGTGATGTACACTATTTTATCAGATTCTTGAGCCTGTCGTGTTAATGTCATTATGGTACTTAAATGAAAAGATGTGTCAGAAATGTGTCTTTTATGATAAGTATACAGTACATCATATATTATTTTTATTTATGATAGTCCTGCTAAGTGATGTCATTTGGTCGGACATGTGCGTAGCGCACGTACATTTTTACTAGTCTAGATAAAGATTTTACTCTACTAATAAGCTAGAGCAAGACAATACTAGCTAGACAAGAATGATAGATAAGCACACTAGCAAAGGCACACTAAGTACGTAAAATCCTTAGGCAATAGATTAAATTAGGGATATGTTTTTTGAACCAAACAGCAAGGAGCCTCTTCTTAATTTTTATCATTTTTTAAAGAGTTTATGTACACTATACAAGGCTATAGGCCTAAAAAAAGACACTAACAATTTATTTTAATTGAGATTACTATACCAAATACTTCTTCCTTTTGTTTTTTACTCGCGTATTTGCCTGGCCGATTTCTCTCCAAAACAGTCGCACATTTTTGTTAGTGATTATCGCGGATACCTCGACGCATGTGCATGGCACTTCGGCTGGCGTTGTAATTAAGATGGAAACGTTTTTCCAGCAGACACCTCGCATGCACATGCAATCTTCCACTACAAATAGTATCGCTGACAGAGGGGCCCACTACAAATCGCATGCGCATATATGCAGATTAATAAGCGGGTTGAGAAACAAATCGCTCGCGTCTGGGACTCCGTTAGTTACGGGAGGCAATTTACTCCTTGGTCTTTGCGCTAGGGACAAATGCATAAGTAAAAAACAAATGGAGTATCAAGCAGCCGCTTGTTCTTTTTTTTTTTGTTTGCTCCAAGAAATTAAAGTAGGTATATAAGCAACAAGAGATATGAAGATGCACCCAGGAAGAAGCAAAAGCAAGTATAATAAATAACCTAATAATCAAGCACTACAAGCAAGATATTACATAGAAAGATAAGTAAACACATGTACTCAGAAAGATGATGCATTTCCCTAGGCCTCTTCCTGAGGTATATTAAATAAAAAGAAGCAAAATGATCATTGATTTTTCCTGAGGTATCAGAAAGATGATGTATTTCCCTAGACCTCAATATTGGAGAGCCTCTACCGCCGGAGTCTTGACCCTCACGCATGGAAATCCTCTCTATAGCACGTTTCACCTAAATAAAGTCACGGGCATGTCCTGCTATGCCCAACATATCCACATAGGCTCAAAGGGAAAAACTTTGTACAAACATGTACCGGCCTTCACGACCAAGCATGCATGAAGATACTCAACACTAACACTTAACCGGTTTAGGCCTTGCCATAGACCAGGAGTCACAAATCTAGTTGACTCGAGATCTCACACTAGCATATATATAGAGATCAAATGATGCATTTGCTACTCTTTCTTGCACTAGGACCACTCCAAATCATTCATCAAATGCTTCTCTTGCTCCTTCTTAGCTCTCACCAGATTCTCCTCTCTATTTTCTACTGGCCAAGAGCACCTTCAAAGTGCGGGCAACTAATTTATATAGACCTTCATCCATAAACTAGCCATTGCCAAAAAATTGTCTATCAACTAAGTCCTCGTAGCATGCACCACACCATACAATGATGAGTGGAGGACCACAACCTCCCCACTAGCCGTTGAACTCTGCTAGCTCACTGTACCATACGTTGATCGTAGCATACGGTGACCTCCTTTGATCTTGTCCAGAGACTTCAACTTTCTCTGCTTCTCATCCGCATCATACGGTGGTACCTTCACCATATCATACTGTGACACATGATTCTTTTGCTTCTCACCTTTAGAATTCCTATGCCCATCATACCATACGACCACATCCACACGGTAATGAAGTTCTTCACTTCTAGCCAACTACTTCAATAATTTTCTTAACCCTCTGACCTGACCATACCATATGGTGATTCCTTCATTATAGCATACAGTGACTCCTGATTCCCTGATTAGAAAACAACTTCTCTGTTTGGAACTCATGTACTCACCGTATCGTACGAGTGGACTTCTACTGAAGCTGAACTTGATCTTCATTTCTAACTTCATCACACTTGCATTGGTTTCTTCACTTCTCCTGTCAAAAGACTCAATATGCATCCATGCATAGACCTTTATCACTAGTGTGCACTAAGAGAACCAACTTGATCTGTTTTGATAGTTCCATTTTTCTGATGGACTGAATCCTACATCTACGCAAGCCAACACTTGGTTGGTTCTAGCATGTTTTTAGCCTTGATTCATCTTCTCAAATGTGACTCCATCAAGTCATCGATTCAATTTGACCAAGGCAACCAATCATCATGGTATTCGTAGAGAAAAGTTGACTCTCATCTCATCAAAGATCTTTTTAATCATGTGACCTATAAGAAAGATGCACAAAATGTGTTAGTCACATGCATGATCAACTGCATGCGGTTGGATGGGATGATAGAAGAAGAAATGATCATACATGGTCATAAAGGGTGGAGCTGGCAAATAATTTCATGAAAGAGTGGTCCAATAACATCAATGTGTGGAGCAACACGATAATGGATTTTGCCAACACTAATAAGATTGATATAGTGAAAGGAATATGGACAACAAAATTGAATGTTGATTGGAAAAGCTTGAGATAGGGTGGCTACAATATTCTAACACTAGCACTCAACGGCAGAGAATAAACGAACAAATTAAAGGAACAATTGGGTTGAGGAGCCACATAATCGCTTGATAATTTTGTAAATTTCATCGTCAGTTGCTAGAGCAGTGTATGGATCTCTTGGATGAGTTATATATGCATCAAGAAGGAAGGAAGATGGCATAAAGATCTTTCAGGCGACATGGTGGTTTATATTGGCATGAGGCCACTAGCACTAAAATGCTATTGAAGACACAACGTCTACCTGCTTAACAAGGCTAGGAAAGTCGCGACTTCTAAAGAGTGAAAACTACACTTTAATTAAGATTACGATAAATATGTAGTTACTTTAAAAATATTTACTACACTTTAGAAATAAAGAGTGAGTAAATATTTGTTATCGGTTGAACGAATATTTTATTTTTAACCTTAACAGGCCTAGCCACACTATTTGCACAAGTCATCTGCTAGTTGTTCCTTATACAACAGCAGAATCCAACTCCACAAAAGTAGCCATTAGAAAACTATCAGTCTTATAATAAAGCAAAGCTGCAGAGCCATTAGAAAAGTTAGCGGCACATCTATTCCCTAGCTACCGCATCGACCAATTCAACATTTTGTTCATCCTCGGGCCTCTCTTTTGTTCCCTTTGATTCCATTCCTCAACTAGCGCGCACCTTGTGTGCACATGCATCTCTGTTACGTTCCTAACAAAATAAAATGGAATGATGAGTTGGATGGCAACAAGCATGAACTATGGTTTCTCTCAACCATCTAGGTATGCAAATTCATAAAATGCATATATAGCGAGGTCCCTAGATCTCTAATGTGTATCAGTTGATATGAATCACAATAATTTGCATTTAATTGCACATGTAGCTATCCGTCGTTTCGCTACATGTGAATTTATGTTGATCAAAGTTTCGCTACATGTGAATTTATGTTAAGTTTCAAACTTAACAAGTTTAAGGATATAATCTGCATTTTAAGGGCGAGAGATCAGACCCGGATGTCATTGCAGGCCAAGTTTTGTGACCAGTCGTATTTTACCCTCCTTTCCTTTTTCAAGAATAAACAAGCATGCAAGTCGCGCGCGGTAGGTACAGGTCAGTCTCACCTGGACAAAAGGGCACGGCTTTAGGGTGGCCTCCTTTACAAAGTAATAGGAACAAAATGAAAGAACGTGCACAAAGGCGTCGTTTAAGGTAGTCGGATGGATAGGTACAAGTGCTCAGATTTATGGCTTTTGTTGAATCTTGCCTAAACACACCTAGTTTCTACTCTGTACTCTCCATATAACTAACCTGCAGTCACGAAGTTGAAGACACCCTGCAGTTATCCTTCCTACATCACCATCTTATATCTGCAAATCGTGATTCAACCATGGAGAACCTGCAAAGCGGTATGTATCCTCTGCAGTTAACTAGACCTCTCATTTCACTTTGTTCTTTGAGTCGGTCATACATTCATATACGTTCAGATTGAGTATGCGACACTCGTGCATCCTCCTTGCATAGGTTTTATGTCTCCGTATCTTCATCATGAAATGCATGAACACACGTGTAAACTCACATTATTTCCATATCTTCATGTGCACCTCAAGATGTAGCTAGTAGTAGGGTTCAAAGTTTTGACAATTTTTTGGGTGAAATTTAGTGAAATTTGGTATTTTCGGTCATGAGTGAAAAATTTAAACTGAATGTTGTGCCATCAGTGACTGTGCTATATATATGTTGCAAGCACGCTATTCTAAGCTTATCTTTTTGTTACTATTGAAGTTGTCCTGTTACTTTCTAGTACGCATAATTACATGGGTACCGATGGTCATGTCGAGGATCAAAATACTCAAAAAGTAGTATGGTGTCTAAAATTAATCTCTGTTAAAATTTTGGTGAATAAATTCAGACTTTTCGCTCAATGTGCTAAAAAATTGTAAACTGAAATCCAGAACCGTGCCTAGTAGTAGATAGAAGGCGGCCGGGATACATACGACTGTTTCAATTATCACCAAAATTAAAATGTCGGCATTTGATGCGCAGGAGCAGGAGCGGGAGCGGCTGGATTTCTTCTTCTTCTTCTTCTTTTCTGGGGACCCAGGGTGGTTGGATTTCTGGACGCGATAATAACTGAATGGGTGATCCGGGTGGCGCCCGTCGGCAGCTTGTTTGCCCATGTCGTCCTCGCCCTGCTCGCCGGCGTCCGGCGGCGTGAAGCGACCAGTCCAGGGACGCTCGTCTTATGGGTGGCGTCCCTGGTTGCCGACTGGGTGGCGACGGCCGCCCTCGCTAAACTGACCTTCGGCAGCACGCCGCGCGAGCAGCAGCTCGTGGCGCTGTGGCTGCCCTTCTTCCTGATCCATCTCGGTGGCCCGGACAACATCACTGCTCTCTCCTTGGAAGACAACAAGCTCTCCAAGCGGGAGGTGGTCAAGACCCTCTTCAAGTTGCTGGGAACGGTGTTTGCGATGTATAAGCAGTACGTCGCCGTCACCGGCATCGGGCCCCTGCTCTGGGCGTCCTTTGCCATGCTCGTCATTGGTGTTTTCAAGTACTTGGAGAGGGCCATCGCGTTCCGCGAGGCCGACCTTGACAAGATCCGCAATTCACCTTCAAACTCACTCGAGAATCAGCGGGACAGCTTAAGAATCCAACCGTCTGGGGAGGGGACGGAGCTGGTCGATGAGCAGGCTCTGCTGCTCGCTCATGAGCTGCTTCATATCACCAGGGGTGCCTTTGCTGATTATTCGGTCCACGAGGATCCATTTCAGAATGATAACAATCTGAAAGAAATATTCACCATACGTGACAGCTCCGGTTGGAAGAATATGTGCAAGGTGGTCGAGATGGAGGTCTCCCTCATGTACGACATCATCTACACCAAGGCAGCCCTGGCCCACACCTGGATAGGCTACTTCGTCCGCGTTGCCTCTCCGATTGCCACCACCGCGACCGCCTTCCTGTTTTGGTTATCCTACAACAAAGACGGCCAGAGGACTGCAGATGTCGTTATCACCTATGCATTGCTGATCGTCACAATCCTCCTGGATGTAAGGTGGCTGCTCAGGGCCGCAGCATCGACCTGGACATATGCATTCCTCAACTCTATGCCAGAATGCTGGCTTCACCATGAAGTGTTATGCTCTGGAAAATGGCGCCAGCTCCGCCTCGCCGTTATGGCTCTAGATATGAGGGAATGGCTGCTTCACGGGAGCGGCTGGGTTTCTTCTTCTTCTTCTTCTTTTCTGGGGACCCAGGGTGGTTGGATTTCTGGACGCGATAATAACTGAATGGGTGATCCGGGTGGCGCCCGTCGGCAGCTTGTTTGCCCATGTCGTCCTCGCCCTGCTCGCCGGCGTCCGGCGGCGTGAAGCGACCAGTCCAGGGACGCTCGTCTTATGGGTGGCGTCCCTGGTTGCCGACTGGGTGGCGACGGCCGCCCTCGCTAAACTGACCTTCGGCAGCACGCCGCGCGAGCAGCAGCTCGTGGCGCTGTGGCTGCCCTTCTTCCTGATCCATCTCGGTGGCCCGGACAACATCACTGCTCTCTCCTTGGAAGACAACAAGCTCTCCAAGCGGGAGGTGGTCAAGACCCTCTTCAAGTTGCTGGGAACGGTGTTTGCGATGTATAAGCAGTACGTCGCCGTCACCGGCATCGGGCCCCTGCTCTGGGCGTCCTTTGCCATGCTCGTCATTGGTGTTTTCAAGTACTTGGAGAGGGCCATCGCGTTCCGCGAGGCCGACCTTGACAAGATCCGCAATTCACCTTCAAACTCACTCGAGAATCAGCGGGACAGCTTAAGAATCCAACCGTCTGGGGAGGGGACGGAGCTGGTCGATGAGCAGGCTCTGCTGCTCGCTCATGAGCTGCTTCATATCACCAGGGGTGCCTTTGCTGATTATTCGGTCCACGAGGATCCATTTCAGAATGATAACAATCTGAAAGAAATATTCACCATACGTGACAGCTCCGGTTGGAAGAATATGTGCAAGGTGGTCGAGATGGAGGTCTCCCTCATGTACGACATCATCTACACCAAGGCAGCCCTGGCCCACACCTGGATAGGCTACTTCGTCCGCGTTGCCTCTCCGATTGCCACCACCGCGACCGCCTTCCTGTTTTGGTTATCCTACAACAAAGACGGCCAGAGGACTGCAGATGTCGTTATCACCTATGCATTGCTGATCGTCACAATCCTCCTGGATGTAAGGTGGCTGCTCAGGGCCGCAGCATCGACCTGGACATATGCATTCCTCAACTCTATGCCAGAATGCTGGCTTCACCATGAAGTTTTATGCACTGGAAGATGGCGCCAGCTCCGCCTCGCCGTTATGGCTCTAGATATGAGGGAATGGCTGCTTCACAAGGGACGATGCGGCAGTTACAGACTGTGGTCAGGCACCATTGGGCAGTACAACCTGTTCGACAAGTGCACTGATGGGGACACGAATGTTTCATTGATCAGCAAGGCGGTCAAGAAGGTTGTAGCGGACGATACTTGGATAGAATACAATTACTCCAAGGACCTTGATCTTCATAAGGAACACAGGGTCAACGAATGGTTGTTCTGGAGGATAGAGCGGGCGTTCGACTTCGAAAGCTTGAAGAGGGACACTGATGATAGAAATAAGGCAGTACGGCCTTTAGACGAAGCACTGGGCTTCCTCCCTGAGTTGCAAGAGCTCATACTTATTTTGCACATCGCCACAAACATTTTCCTGTGGTACAACCATCAGGAGCTGATGGAGGGAAGAAATGTGGAGACAATCAAGGCCGTATCGAATTACTTGGTATTCCTAGCTGTGGCACGGCCTGACATGCTACCAGGCCTTAAACTCCGCAGTGATTTTGATTTAACCCGTGATGCTCTGGACAAGATATGGGGACGAAAAGGTGGCAGCAGTCCGGGAAGTACAGGGAGACAGCAGAAGCTTGCCGGGATCCTGATAGAGATGAAGGACAGTACTCTTTACAAAGAAAACCTTATTTTGTCGGATGCAACTAAATTTGCCAAGATGCTGCAAAAATGCAAAAATGGTCTTGTCAAGGAGTATTGGAAGAAGAGTATAGTACGTGAATCCAGGAAGAAGTTTCTCTTCATGATTCCGGAAATGGCAGAATGGATTCATAGCATCGAAGAAAAGGAAAAGGAAGGATCGGCGCATTCTATCTCCATGAACACGCTGTTGAACTCCATCCTGGATTCGTGGGTCCGAATGCTGATCTATGTATCAACCCGGTGCGGCAGGGACTCTCACGCAAAGCAGCTGGGCCGTGGCGGTGAGCTCACGACCATTGTGTGGATGCTAAGAGACCACGCTGCCATATTTGGCAATAAAGGACGCGAGCGAAAAGCACGGTTTGCGGCAGGTATGATGCCTGAACACGCTGTTCTGTCATTTGTCCTATGAAAATGATCGTACTCTTTTTTGCGAGGAAAAAATGATCGTACATGTCCACGTGGAATTTCTACCACAACCTCTCTTCTTTGCAATCTGTATTATTAGTGTCTTTGCCAATCTGCAGTTTTATTTTGGCTGCTTGCCACGTTTAAATTTGCAGTCATCTTATCATCATTAGATCTGTGTCACATCCAAAAAAGATAAAAAATTATTAAAAAATCACTTCTGAAAAAATTCTTAGAATTATTTGAATCTCACATCAGCCACCCGCGAGCCCTCCGGCCAGCCTCGCGGTGCGCCATAACGTCGCCGCCGCACCCACGTGCAGGTGCGTGAACCTGGTCCATGGATCAGATGAGGCTCTGGTCCGCGGTACGCCCATGTGCCCATGCACTAAGGGCCATTGATGCGTAGGCCCCACACGTCCGTATCTACACTCCATGTATACATAAGTGATTTGTAGAATTTATTTATGTCAAAAGTTTCGTAAAATTATAGGTGTGGTTTGTAAAACCTATTTCTAATAAAAGAAAATTCTCAAAAGTTTCATAAAAACAGAAGTGATTTGTAGAACCCATTTATGCCTCCGGTTACCCCCTAAGCCATATCTCCTCGCTGTCCTAACTCTGTTTTAAGTGATTCTTCTCCCGTTCATATCCTATTATTCTTATGAACCCAGTCATGTCCTCTAATTTTTTGCTTTTATCTTTATTTGATTTTTTACTTGAGTTTCATTCTATTTATTGCACTAATATTTTATTTTAGTGTTTTTACATACAGCCTACAAGGAGCACGAGGATGACTCTGAGGACAATTCGAGGAGAATACGAGAAGGACTTAGAACTGAATTTTGAAGGCAATCTCTACTTTTCTTGATCATGATTAATCTTATTGTTTTGTAATGCACTTATTGGCCATTTCCTTAATATACATATTATTATTTTATTACTTATATAGTTATTATCCTACCTGCTTAGTATTGTTTATGCAAAGTATATATGCATAAATAATGATCCTTGAACTATCTTTGAATACTTGTCACCTTGTTAACCCTAGGATCTTTTCATCATTTCTATGATGGTAAGTTTGCCTTGCTACTATAATTGCTTAGGACTCTGCATTGTTTTTCACATTGCCACGTCTTTCATACCCCTTATATGCTTTACAAATGTGTTAAATGAGTTGGTGGCATGTGTTAATATATAGGATGGGAGCATCAACAAACTGGGGAGTTGTTGATATTGGTGATGTTGATTATGGGAGGGATTGGATCCGAGGCAAGGCCACTAGTCGACATACGTTTTAAGAATGTGGCATGTGTGCTGGGTCGGTACGACCATTGAGGTCAGAAGGCCCACCTAACTTGGTAATTAATGGGAAGACTAATATTCTCCTAGTTTTTACTTCTCAATAATTCTTTGGTAATCTCCTCTAAGCCATGTATAAAACCAATGTTTAAAAAAGCGGTAGGCCGCCTAGGCGGCGCCTAGGCGTTTTTAGGCGTTTCTCAAAAAACGATGAGCCCAAACATATATTAATACATATTAATATGAAGTATAGCCAATTAAAAAAGAGATTATGCAATTTATGCTAAGCGGTGATACTAGCAGACCACCCATAATTTTTTATTCCTCAACTTACATGAGGCCTCTCGACAGAGCTGATCCGACGCTTCATTTTTTGTAGAGTTAATTTCACAAACCCACGACTATTTGGTTCTTTGTTGCAAGGAACCACAACTTTTGAAGCTAGTTTCACAAAACCAAAATTATCTGTACCACTTGTTGCACAAAACCACAAGTTTTGGTCCTAATCCCACATGTCATTCTCTATTGGCTTGATGCACTTTTGGCTGACATGTGGAACTGGAACTAAAAGTTGTGATTTTGTGCAACAAGTGACACAAATAGTTGTGGTTTTGTGAAACTAGTGGCAAAAGTTGTGATTCCTCGCAACATAAGACCAAATAGTTGTGATTTTGTGAAATTAACTTTTTTTTTTAAGCAAAACACAGCTCAGAGCAGGAAACAGAGGCAAAGTCACGTAGGAAAGCTCAACAGCAGATGAAATACTAATAAAAAAAGAAGAGGAATGAGTAAACAATTCGATTTTGAGCCATCGGCAGTGGAAAAGCAACGACCTGGCGCTCGGTTCATCTGGAATCCTCACGTGGCCCTCACAATAAAGCGGTGGCCACGTCACGAAAGCGGAAAAACGCGCTGCTTTTCAGTGCTTAAGCGGCCGGCCGCTTAAACCCAACGATTAGCCAAAAGCGAAGCGGCCGGTCACCGCGCAGCGCCTAGGCGGCGCTTAAGCTCGCCTAGGCGCCCCTTTTTTAAACACCGCATAAAACTAACTTTTTCGCTGAAGCTTTTCTTTGGTAATGCAAAATATACATATATATATACTCTTGCGTGGCGTAGGCTTGTTGAATACTTTATATACTCACTCTTGTTATCACCATTCAGAAAAAGAAGAGTACACCAAAGACGACAATGATGAGTAGGGTCGACGTCTGCTCAATTTGCCCATAAAACGTCGTAGGTTTTCATGCTTTTGGAAGTTTGATGTATCTTGGCTCTTATGCTAGCCTTTAGTTTGTAATTTAAGACCATCATTGACGTAGACCAGCAACAGGACGAGACAAAACAAACGAGGAGATAACACGCGGGGCCTCCATGCCTATAGCCCTGCTTTCCGCAATGCCGTCTGCCGTACACTTCTTGTTGAGACGAGTTCAACCACCATTTCCCCGGCCGTCCTAAACCCCACAAAAATCCTCCCCAAATCCCCCAATGGCGACGCCGCCAATCTCACCAGAGCCGAAGGAGGAGGAGGTGCGGCGGTGCCGGCACTGGCTGTCGTGGTGGTCGGTCACAGCATATGTTTAGGTTGATGCTGCGGCCCTCAGCAGTAGGAAAAGGTAGGCAATTCAATAATACTCCAACACCCCCTCTCACGTATAGGCTCCCTCCAGCCGCAAACGTAGAATATTGAAGTGGCTACAATTTATTTAGAGTGAAATGCACTAGAGGTACACAAACTTGTCAATGTGTGTCAAATAGGTACACAAACTCTCAAACTGAAGATTTAAGTACAAAAACTTGTTATGTGGTGCACAACAGGTCCAAAACCAAATCTGAGTCGTTTTGCCGCCGACGTGGCATGCCAGCGTGGCTCACGTCTCACGTGACGATTGGGCGGGAGTTTTGCCGCCGTGCAGGGTGGTAACATTTTACACTTGACCCCTTCAGATATGTACTTACTGTATAGAGGTGGTGGTTACCCTTTATACCGCAAGGCTGGCACCATCGTCGCCGCACAAGGAGAAAGATCAACTCCTTGAACCCCCACTCGGCAGTGGCGCCTCCAGGTTTCCAAATTCAATCCTTGCGCCTCGCCGTCGATCATCGCTACAAATACCTCTGCCCCTTCACCTCCTGGACGACGAGGCCGTGAAAAGGATCGACCACAATGTGGCAAAATGACAGGGGTCATCTTGCATATATTTCATGACCGCTACCTCCTCACGTGCCCGTTGGCATGCCACGTCGGCGGCAAAACGATCCAGATTTGGTTTCGGACCTGCTGTGCACCACATAACAAGTTTTTGTACCTAAATCTCCAGTTTGAGAGTTTGTGTACCTATTTGACACACCTTGACAAGTTTGTGTACTTCCAGTGCATTTCACTCATTTATTTAATAAATCATGCCAACCAGGATTCGAACTCAAGATTTCTAGATCTGATACCATATTGAGTTGCATGCAACAACCAGTTCACCCAAAAAGCTAAACTGATAGTAAAACGTGAATAATTCATTTATACTCCAACAAGACTAACTCCAACAAGGGTAGCTAACTGGTTACTTTGTAGAAGCAAATTCACCTTTGCATCTAACAGTGTTTTGCCTCAAGGCCGCCGCACGCCCCCGCACCGCAGCGAACCTTGCCTCAAGGCACGAGAGACTCCGACCACGCGCAGCTCATGCCGATGCACCTCGCCTCGGGCGAGCGTGACCATGACGCTAGGTGCTCGGCGCGCGGGGCGGGGCCGCCGACGCCCCTATGGAAGGTGACGCACTCATCCATTAGAACAGATATGTTGCTTGGTCGTCTGGAGGCTTCGGAAGGAATGGAAAGAGGTGTTCCACTCGAAGACCTCTAACCGGTTGCTCTCTCTTAGGAAATCATGGACGGATCTCATCTCGTGAAGCTGCGGATGATCATCTCATCGAGGCGCTTCAAGCTAGTTTAGGCCCTATAGTCGACTTTGTGGTAGAGCTAGTGGTTGCTAGTTGTTTTTTTCCTTTTTGATTTGTTTTGTTTCCTTGTTGTCAGGCCTCCGATCGAGTCTCTTGTAATGGCTTGTAACTCTCTTAATAAAATACGTGCCCCACACGTTCTCGAGAAAATCTGAACATTTCCTAATGCTTCCTCATCTACCTCTAATTGTTGCCTCTCTTATGTACCTCTGATTTTTGGATCAAACCTATCGTTGATCCCAATACAAACTTGTTTGGCTCTTCTCTCGAAGTCAGCATGACGATCAGGAATGCATATGTCCAAGAAGCTTGCTCTTTTGCACAGCTTTTAGTCTTCCTCATGGATGGTAGTTGAGTAACAATTGTAACCGCACTTTTAATAATAGAAGTTGCATTATACAATGGAATAAGCATCATGTATGTTCAAGTTTAATTTAGTTTTTTTTCAATTACACAGTACAACTCAGGCAGTCACGCACACACCTCTGACGCATATACGCAAATCTTACTCTTATGAGCACAATCGAAGACCGAACCGGTAAATCCTCAAGCTTGACGAAGTCACTACTGGCGCATGAAAAAACGATGTGTTTCTAGCAAAGACAACAGTTACAAACCGCAAACTATAACAATTTTACTGACAAGGTTACCACAACAATGATAAAAATAGGAGTAAGACAAGCATCCTCAATGAAACGACGTCTAACAGAGGCGAAAAAAAAACACAAGGTCCAAGAAGGAACAACCTTTCAAACTCATTGGTGATTAGAAGAGGACGGACCCAACTAAAAATTTTAGGTATGGCGGAGCGGAGAGATGACTTTCAACGCACCGCATGAATCATGATTATATTCATGGATCAAGAAGGCTTTTTTTTTCAGAAATTGATGTATTTGTTTGGAAGTTGTACCTTGTTAAGTAACTCAATAACCTTTCGACATATAACATGTAGCAGCAAATAATTCTATAAATAACTAGACTGCGCAACATAAAATGTGATGAATTTTGCAGTTTTTTAGGGTTAAAACTGATGTTTGGAAAATTCGAGCAAGTTAACCACATAGCCAATTTTGAGTATTTTTAGTTTAATCTCTACAGCATATTTCTGAGTGATTCCAATCAAAATGGATTCTTTGTTATCTGTTCCATGGTTCCTCAAATCGACATGATAATTGGAGCTCATTAAAAGCATCTTTTGAATTTTTGAAAGAGAACGGAAAGAAGGAATTTTGAAACAAAATTCTCTTGTTCTCTCTTGCGCGCTGGCAGGTGGAAGCGTGCAGCCGAGACTGCCGCGGCCCGCGGATAGGGCCAACGCATATATACGGGCCTGTTGGTACCAGGCCGTCAACAAATAAAGCCCATGAAGCCCCGTACCCCTTCGCCAGTTGCTCTGCTGATCTTCTTTTTCCTTTGGCAGCATACTTTCGGCTCAACTCCATCAACCATGTCATCAAAATCGATCTGGAGACTGTTTAGTTGTGCTGTGACTGTGAAAAAAAACACTGTGGGTTGTTGGCTGTGGAAAAAACTGTTGTGAGCTGTGAGTTGTGGAAAAAGCTGAAAGCCGTTTGGTTGAATTGACGGTGGCTGTAAAAAAGCTATGAAATGACTGTAATGCCCCTGTAATGTCCTTGAATGTCTGAGTAACAGTATATATAAGAATTAACCATTAAATTATGCCATGTTTCAGTATTAACATGTAAATGACCATTTTAGCGCTAGAATCTTAAATATTTGAAAGTGTTGCCTCCATCTTAAACATTTCGTCCACATAAAAACAAAGATAACATTACACAAAAGAGTCCAATGGATACAAATATGCTCTAACAACATAATTATCCCCCTCTCGCTGTAACCAACGCATCAGCTATCTTACTACGAATGGTATTCATGATATCCTCGTTGTCTTCATCTGCATTCTCATCTCCTTGTCCTTGTGTTCCTGTTGTGCCATGTGTGGCATGTGGTACGTACTGCTCATGTGCATCACATCTGACGAACTCCTTATCATCCAAGTTGCTATCACGAATAAAATTGTGCAATGCCATACAAGCTAGAATGATATGCTTTTGAGTACGAATAGGAAAACTTGGTATGCCCTTCAAAATGCGCCACTTCTGCTTCAAAACTCCGAAAGACCGCTCAATGACATTTCTAAGGGATGAATGCAAGAAATTGAACAACTCGTACTTCCCTTGTGGAGGACGGCCTGAACGAGCCCGAAATTCTGGAATATGGTATGTGCTTCCTTTGAAAGGGGCAAGATATCCTATTCGGATTGGATAACCAGAGTCAACAAGGTAATATTTTCCTACAAACCCAATTCAACAACAACAAATGTAAATAGATGACATCAGCCGGTCTAATGGAAATAGAATTGCTGACAAGTTATGGAATATTGTATACCTTTAGGAGGAAACGGAAAAGAATCAAAATTTGCTAATGCATGATTCAATATCCGAGTATCATGTGCAGATCCTGCCCAACCAGCTACCTCAAGTTGGCATCACACCAGTCAGCCTTATCGGACATCCTTTAAATCAAGCAAAAGAACAATTTAATACAATTCAAAAATAAGAAAATGAGCTACTGCCATATGTTTCTTTACCACTACCAGAGCAAGCAAGCAATTTTTTGAACTGCACCAAATGCAACGCGCTAGCGGAGCCTCAACAAAGGGTGAAACAATGTGCACCACTTTTATCTGGGGTTCGGGTCCTCCTCCCATATGACATTGTCACCGCTGCCGATCGTCGCCGGCGCCTGCGGGAGACGGTGGGAGCAGGGAGGGATGAGCTCTTTTGTAGAGAAACGGAAAGTGAGCGCGAGTTAGAAAGCATTCAAACTTTGTTTATGTAGATCAAATGTAACCCTATTTAAGTTGACTTTCTTTTCTGGGGTAATAGTCAACATCATCCCTCAACTATCACCCAAAGCTTAATCATCCCTTTATTTTAAAAAGGTCTAATTTAGTCTCTGAACTTTGGCTAGTAGATTCAATTTCATCATAGAGGGGCCGGTTTGAACCGAGTAACCAAACTTCAGAGACCAAACTAGACCTTTTGATAGTTAGAAGACATATTTGAGCTTTTAGCCAAATATCAATGACGGCATTGACTATTTCGCGGTGTTTTTTTAGAGTGAATTGCACAAAACTATAACTATTTGTGTCAAGGTTTCAGAAAACTACAACTTTTGGAACCTATTTCAGAGAACTACAACTATTTTGACCATGAGTTTCAAAAAACTACAACTTTTCCTTCTGGCCCTACATGTCAATCTCAGCTTGAAAACACTACCACTTGTGAGACTGACATGTAGGACCGGACACAAAAGTTATAGTTTTCTAAAATAGGTTCTAAAAGTTGTAGTTTTCTTAAACCTAGAAGCAAATAGTTGTAGTTTTGTGCAATTTACTCGCACAATATCGATGAAATGCCTCAAATCTAATTTTTGTTGCAGATAAGTGGATTCACATGACAAGCATAGGAACAATGTCACATATCCACGGATTAGCCAAAACTAATTTAAACAATTCCATCTCTGCAGTACAAGAAGGAAGGAAGAAATTAGGAGGAAAGGGGCTTCACGTACCTGTCCTGCAGAACTGAGGAGAAGGCGTCGTTGATCTGGAGCAGAGGGAGGCGAAGCCGGTGTTGAGCTGCAGTAGAGGGCACGCTGCTGCAGCAGGGGACGCGCTGCAGCTCAGACAGGGGGGCGGAGTCGATCTGCAGGGGCGGGGCGTCGATCCGCAGGGGCAGCGTCGATCTGCAGAGGCTGGACATCGATCTGCAGGTGGCGCGTCGATCTGCAGGGGTTGGGCGTCGATCTGCAGGGCTGGGGTTGATCTGCAGGGGCGCTCCTTCGATGTGAGGTGGTGCAGAGGCGACGAACGGCGCTGGCGTCGAGGTGTGCTGCAAGGGCGGCGGCGGGCAGGTTCACCGACGGGCAGGGGCGGCGGCGGGCAGGGTGGCCGGCGCTGAAACCT
>LAPY01001927.1:91156-101337 GCA_000970635.1 Eragrostis tef | reverse complement strand
CTAATCCGGCGCGTTCAACATTCCGAAATCTTCTGAAAATAGGGCTACGACACTTGTAAAGCAAGACAATTTTGTTATCTGCATGCTCTTTCTATAGCTAGACATTGTCGCATCTGCATCATCAAACAAAAAGCTTATCACAATCGTTTTGCTAAAGAGTTGGTCCGTACCACTACTAATCTTTTAATATCCCAACGCGGTCGCGTTCCTGTCTGGCGAGCATGCCCACGTCAGCCATCGCATCCTGAACCGTTGGATCAGAGAGTGAATAAAGCTGCACCGCTCGATTGAATAAAGCTCACGAAGCATGACGTTAGTTCGGGCTGCGGAATCGCCTAATGACGAGGCGACCTCCAGATTCCAGAGCCTTCGTCCAACACATCCCTGAATCCGGCGACCCGTGTCTGCACGTGTATCAATAATCCATCCGCAGACGACCTGCTGACTCTGCCGCTCCCTCCACCGGCTCCAGCGAACCGTGTCTGCACACGCTGCCCCTCCTCTGCCAGCCACCTTCTCTGCCATGGCGCATAACCTCGCATGGATTGTGAAGGAGGCAAATGCTCGTTGACATGCTGGCCGCCATTGTATGCGCTTGCTTAAACTGCAGGTATCCTTCTCCATCTCTCCAGGTCTCCAGGACATACGAATCAAGGATTTGTGTCCTCCCCTATTGTTGATAAGCTTGCCTCCACTCTAATGCACACGAGGTGTTTGTGGTATTGCCTGATCAAGGATGAATATATATTCCTTGTCAACTGCTTTTGTTTGACTGTAATTTGTTGCGTTACCAACGATTAGAACAAATTCGTTTTTTTTAGTAGAAAGCTCTGTATCTTTTAAATTGATTTCATTTAATCTATAGCAGTCAGTTCTGCTCTTGCTCACAATGTGCGAACAAATCAAATATTTTATTGTTTCTCTCTCCTGGCTATTCTACAGTCTATTTTTATGTGTAAAAGTGGCATCAGGAATCAGCCTGCATTTTCAGAGTTCTGTGCTGTTCTACTTATGTGATGCAGAGGTTTTGGTTTGTTCTAAGTGCAAAATCAAAGTATGGGTTAAACGACATCACACATCACAGTTGATTGCTTCCTAGCAATGGCTGCCGCTGCTTTCTTACTTATTTCGTGGGGAACTGATTTGTTTATACTAAATGAAGAAAAATATGGTGAATTCAATTGAATCAAATAGTACCATCATAGTTTAATCTTTGCTAGTACAATTAGTTATTCTTATATAGGATGATAGGACATATTATGATTCAGTTTCAGGCTTGAGCACCTTGCATTCTTTATGCACACCACCATTCATTCTCCTGACATTATTTCTTCTGCATTTCCCATATGAAAATAATATTTCTCCTGCACAGTGCACACCTGCATTATTTCTTGACTAGATGTACTTCGTCATGTGAATTTTTTTCCCAGTGAATTTTTTTTCTTCTTCTTGATGAACACCAAGAAAAGACTTGTACTATATAACATCACATTTACCTACATGATATTTTCAGTTCTAAATTTGAACTTTTTGTTTAGTTATCTGAGCACTGCATGCAGATTATTTGTTCAAAAACAAACTACTCCAAAAATTTGGCTTCGGATAACGTCTATGGTCAAATATTATCTCATCAGATTTCATATTATATATAAGTGAGCGAAATTCTTTGCTTCACTATACTTTCTGAATATTGTTTTCCCTTGCAACTGATACTATATATCCAAAACAATTCGATTGTGCCTGTGGTTATAGTACTTGAATGGGAGTTTCTTTGTTTTAATCCTGTATTAATTGCCGAACTAGCATCTCAAAAACTAATGATATCAGAGAAGTTAGAACATGGAGATTGAAGATTTTTTTCTTCTTACCTTTATTTTTCATTGTTTTTTTTCAGGTGGTCAAATGGTTTCTTATCACATTTTATTAGAAATGTCAATATTAATCGTCTCACTGTTATTATAAATTTAATTCGTCAAATAGAAACAAAAAACTGCTTTAACTGCGAAAAGCAGCAGTTTCCATTTTGGATGCAATGAGCAATTCTGACCTGCAGACATTTCATTTTGTTTTCAGTTTCTTGCTCCCTTATCATGCTATAATAACGTCTATATGAATCGATCTATCATTTTGTCTTTTTTGAGGATCATTAATATATGTCATTGTGGTTCTAAAAGCAATAGTGCAAGCAAAATTTGGTTTCTACATAGTAGAGTATAAGATTTCAGAGGACAGAGGTATTCATAGGTTTTTTTTTTTCTCGAAGAGAGGGAAATTCAGAATTTACATAGTAAAACCTTTCATACCTAAGTTCAGTGCTTAAGTTATATAATGATTAGCTAATATTCTGACTCCATGTAAAGTTATTTTAGCTCCTTTGAAAGAGAATATTCGATAGCTGACATTTCATATAGTACTATACCTAAATAATTACCTTTGTGACTATTAATATTCTTGCTAATTAGATACTAGAAAAATTCTGAATTAATTAATGCTGATTGATGCTTCCATCTGATTATTGCAGCTTGCTTACACATCAATATATTGAAGCAGTTGAATATCACTAGGTATTGGCTATTTTGGCATTACGTTGATATCGATGGAATAAATTTTCAGTGATGGTTGCTGAGACTGTGACTAGAATCTTTTTCCTTCTGCTTCAATTTGCATTGTGCCATTTCATGAAAATCATGGTAAATATGCCCTGCCATATATGAAAACAAAGAAATGGGAAAGTATTCAAGAACTAAACCCCATGTTTTAGCAGTTTTAGAAGCTGGAAGCAAGAATTCAGAAATGACATTATCATAGATGATATTAGGATGAAGGGAGGCAGTCATTTATTGTAGCCTTGAGGAATCACTTAACATTTCATTTTCTTTTCAGTTTCTTGCTCCCTTATCATGCTATAATAACGTCTATATGAATCCATCTATCATTTTGCCTTGTTTGAGGATCATTAATATACGTCATTGTGGTTGTAAAAGCAACATTGCAAGAAAAAATTGGTTATATAAGATTTCAGAGGACAGAGGTATTCATAGGTTTTTTTTTCTCGGAGAGAGGGAAATTCAGAATTTACATAGTAAAACCTTTCATACCTAAGTTCAGTGCTTAAGTTATAAAATGATTAGCTAATATTCTGACTCCATGTAAAATTATTTTAGCTCCGTTGAAAGAGAATATTTGGTAGCTGACATTTCATATAGTACTATACTTGAATAATTACCTTTGTGACTATTAATATTCTTGCTAATTACATACTAGAAAAATTCTGAATTAATTAATGCTGATTGATGCTTCCATCTGATTATTGCTGCTTGCTTACACATCAATATATTGAAGTAGTTGAATATCACTAGGTATTGGCTATTTTAGCATTACGTTGATATCGATGGAATAAATTTTCAGTGATGGTTGTTGAGACTGTTACTAGAATCTTTTTCCTTCTGCTTCAATTTTCATTGTGCCATTTCATGAAAATCATGGTAAATATGCCCTGCCATTTATGAAAACAAAGAAACGGGAAGTATTCAAGAACTAAACCCCAGGTTTTGGCAGTTTTAGCAGCTGGAAGCAAGAATTCAGAAATGACATTATCATAGATGATACTAGGATGAAGGGAGCCAGTCATTGTAGCCTTGAGGAATCACTTAACTTGTACATCCTTTTTCTTCCGTTCCTTTTTCATCCTATTTGGTAAACAAATGGACATAAAGCGGAATATCAATTTGTATCGTGCATATGGCATGCTCTGCTCCAAACTTGGTTGCACAGTTTTGTACTCATTAGAAGACTTCATACATGTAATCAATATTTCTTATGCAAGGATTCTTTGGTTGTGACAAAACAATTATAAGTTTTTTAATCCAAAGCTCTTATATTGTTCAACGTCTTCGGTGGGAATAAAGCATTTTTTCACAACACTATCTGTGTATCTTCACCTTATAACAGGCATGAGGCGCGCTAATGGCGCGCGATTTTTCTAGTCTTTTACTATCCCAACGCGGTCGCGTTGATGACCAGCGAATAGGGCCACGTCATCTCAAGCGTCATCAGCCGTGGGATTTGAGAAAGAGCGAACTTGGAGCGTCGATTCTCCAACCGAGGCAGCCCTGACGTCAGTTCTGCGTGCGGAATCGGCAAATCGCGGAGCTTTCGGGCGGTCTCCAGACCCTTCGTCAAGCGCCGCTCCATCTGCCGAACAACGTCCGAGGGCGCTGCCCATATCTCGCGCGCCTCTCGCTGACTCCAGGTCTTCAACAAACAAGGCCACTCTAGCTTGCGGAGGCGCGGCGTCGAGCGGAGCGGTAGCAGTTGAGGCCACCATCCCCCGTGTGGGATTCCGCTTGCCGCCGAACTCGGTCTCGGGCCTCCCCGGAATTCCGGTTCGTCGTCCAGTAGAAGCCGCGTGATGCCCTCAATCTGCCTCATGGCAGTGATGCCGGCGCCAAATCAACGGCACCTCCATCAAATTGAAGGTGACACCATGGTTGCTACAGCGAGCTGATTGATGTCGTACCCAAGACGATCGAGCTAAAGGAAGTGGGCAACCGCCTGCTTCGATTGTGTGATTTCGCCCCATTCCGGAAGACCCTGAAGTCACTTCGGCCCTGCAGGGTGCTCTGCCTCAGCCTTGCCTCTGCGTTCGCAATAGCCCCTCAGTCATACATGGCAAGATTGATTGCTTCAGGCTAACGGAGCACCTCTTCCAATTTCCTGCTCTAAATCCCAGTTCTCAGTTCTTCTATAGATTACAACGGCTTATATTCAGAATCTCTCTTTCTACTTTATCCCACGCATGGTACGCAGTCATGTACTAGTACAATTCGAAGATTTACAGTTTATATGATATCTTTCTATTATAAGCAGGTCAATGAATTTGTCTTTTCCATAGAACTTGGTTAAACTCAGTAAGAAAATACACGTGGAGTTGCATAATAAGTAAGGCTGGAAAACATACAGATTAGGTTTTTTGTATGTTATGTAATATAGGACATACATAATGTCTCATGTGATAACTTCAAGACAAAAATACGTTTTTAGTAATCATTTGATTCTGGTGGGGACATGTATTTTCATTATTGAGTTTTGACTCCATTAAGATGTGGTTGTGTTTTACAAAGTTCGCAGAATAGGAGTATGAATTCGCAATGCTAATTCAAGAGCATTTCCGTGTAAGCTTAATTAGGATTTAGTCTCAGGAACTGTAAGTGTGGAAAAATGGCACATCTCTAATTTCGAATATTTTGCAGTAACAAAAAAACATATGATTATTATGAATGAAATTGGCCACTTTTTACCTCATTTAAAGCTATAACATTATCATGCTTTTGTCTTTTGTTTATGAACATTAAAGTACTTATTGTAGTACTGTAAAAAGAGCAATGCCATAGTTACGACTCATTTGTTATACTTTTGTAACATCACTTGAATGGTGGTTCATTTATCAATCCAAGGTCTTAAAAACTTGGTCGGACAAAAGTTTTTCAAAATTTATTTTATCATTAACAAAATTTGAAACATAAATTATAATGTTACATATTTTAGCGAATATTTTAAAAAATAGAGGGAGTAGGTGGGATGCAAGGGCGCGCCAATTTTCTAGTATATATACAGAACACACACACCTAACGCCCCAACACTGCAACAAAACTAAGGTAGACTACACGCTGCACGACATCTGTTGCTCTTCATCCTAGTCAGATACCGATAAGTGGCTCAAAATAAGCAGACGATTCAAGCAACACGCACGAATCCGCAGTGTGAAGAAAGGCAACGGAGCTTTTGTGCTACGTCGTGGCTAGGCCTGAATGTGTGGCTTTACAGGCTCCCCATCTAATTTCTGCAGCTCCTTGGCTCCTTCTCTCCAATAAAAGACTAAGATGAAGCATGAAAGCACGGCACAGGGAATGTTTGGTGCCCAAAAGCTGCATGCAAAGGATGGTCACACCCCCATAACCCACAGGAAAAGGAGGGTCAGGCAATAACCCAATGCCCCGGACTAGATTGGAGAATCTTGCGCGCGGCAAAGTTGATTTCTTTCACAGGAGTGGGCAAGGCTTCTTTAGCATGGAGCACTTCAACTACCTGCCGGGTGATCAGTTTTGGATTGAACTTGATTGTACGTCTGTGTCTGCCATGCCACTGGCTGAGGCGCAGAAATATTATAGGTTGTTGCATGTATCGGCTCGATTTATACGTTGAGAACTGAGAGCTCCGGAATGACATTGCATTGTTAGCAGTACGTGTCGAATCCAAGCACGACGAACCTTAAAATGGGAAGCGAACTTGCGAACAGTAAAAGGATGCTGCAATCTGCGAGTTGACTGAGCACCTATGTGGAACGGGACCATATCCACCGTGTGCGGTACGGGACCCCCGAGCTCCCGGAGGTGTGCATCGTCACTGGAAATGAGAATGAAGATCAAATTGTCCACTACTGAAAACGTAGGTTCAATTGTCCCCCATTTTGCTTTTTCATTCCTTTTGTAGATGAGAACACAATCGCATGCCTGAAGTAAGCTAATCAGTGCTTGATTAATATACTTGCAAAGCAAGACAATTTTGTTATCTGCATGTGCTTTCTATAGCTTGACATTGTCGCATGTGCATCATCAAACGAAAAGCTTATCACAATCGTTGTGCTAAAGAGTTGGTCCGTACCACTACTAATATACTCACACCTAACGCCCCAACACTGCAACAAAACTAAGGTAGACTACGCGCCGCACGACATCTGTTGCTCTTCATCCTAGTCAGATACCGATAAGTGGCTCAAAATAAGCAGACGATTCAAGCAAGACGCACGAATCCGTAGTGTGCAGAAAGGCAACATAGCTTTTGTGCTATGCCCTGAATGTATGGCTTTACAGGCTCCCCATCTAATTTCTGCAGCTCCTTGGCTCCTTCTCTCCAATAAAAGACTAAGATGAAGCATGAAAGCACGGCACAGGGAATGTTTGGTGCCCAAAAGCTGCATGCAAAGGATGGTCACACCCCCATAACCCACAGGAAAAGGAGGGTCAGGCCATAGCCCAATCTGTGAAAGAAACTGGATTGGAGAATCTTGCGCGCGGCAAAGTTGATTTCTTTCACAGGAGTGGGCAAAGGCTTCTTTAGCATGGAGCACTTCAACTACCTGCCGGGTGATCAGTTTTGGATTGAACTTGATTGTACGTCTGTGTCTGCCATGCCACTGGCTGAGGCGCAGAAATATTATAGGTTGTTGCATGTATCGGCTCGATTTATACGTTGAGAACTGAGAGCTCCGGAATGACATTGCATTGTTAGCAGTACGTGTCGAATCCAAGCACGACGAACCTTAAAATGGGAAGCGAACTTGCGAACAGTAAAAGGATGCTGCAATCTGCGAGTTGACTGAGCACCTATGTGGAACGGGACCATATCCACCGTGTGCGGTACGGGACCCCCGAGCTCCCGGAGGTGTGCATCGTCACGCGTCTGCGACAAGGGGTCGTGGCTTGTGGACACCAAGGACAAGGAGTCAGTCAGCCAGTCGCCACTGCATCTGCAGATATGGCCTTGCCGGCATCCGGAAAAGGGCCGGTCATTTTTGCAGGGCCGGTAGCGGAAGAGAGGACGGTACGAACTACGTTCCCGTCGATGCCTGCCACGCTTCGGTCTTGGCTGTGTACCAGGAGGGGTAGGGGCCGTTGGAGGAAACAAACGCAACGCAAGATGGAACGCCAGCAGGTTGGGCTGAAATCAGCCACTAAACGCCAGCGCTGCGGGAAACCCACCCACCCGAGTGAACCTGGCCTGCTCATAAGGCAGGCCACGACGGAAAGCAGCCTGGACTCACTTCAAGCCTGCCGGGCCCGACAAATTCTAGCCCAACCGCATCCGCATGCGTAAGCAAATCTTTTGTTCGTATTCCGTGTCGTGCACCGCAGAATCCCCCATGTGGTGGGGGCAACGTGACCAGGGCCGAAACCTCGTCACGCACGCGTCGTGTCCGCCGGGAGACGCAACCGGAACAAATGTCACGGCCAGAGTACGGCGCAGGCGTCAAAACATGAGGTTGAGCAGCAAATCCCGTTCCGGCCGTGGCTCCATGCCGTGTCCGAATGTGGATGCTGCAAACGCACATGCGTGGTGCTATACCTGTAGGACGTCTCCCACTCTCCCTGACGACGACCATAACGCGTCTCCGTTGCTGCAGTAGCTCACATGCGGCGCAGTTGCCACTTGCTCTGCTATCGGTGGTATTTGGTAGTAATGACGCTCTGTCCACCGACGAGAATTGGGGCTCAATGGCTCATGGTCTGGACCGGAGCCAAAGATGGCAAACGTCGGGCAGAAGATTAGGGATGTCGCAGAGGAGCATGGTGGTGGGGGCGACATGTGTGCCTGATGTACGTTCGCAGATCCCCGCTAAACCGATGTGTTTGGAGCTCGCAAACCTTCGCTGCGTTCCCGTGCTAGACTTGTGTGCATGCGAGCAGCTCAGATTTCATACAGTCAAAAAAAAAAAAAGGGATTTCATACAGATACAGTCAAGGAGGCGGGAGCAGAGGAATCCGTGAGCCCGTCATTGGATCGGCTGAACACACCGCGCCGGGCCTTCGCGCGCGCGCTGCTTTACCCCGACCGACGACCGACTCGGCTCTCGCTCTGTCCGACCGACGTACGGCTGTGCGCACCCTGGCCACGCCCGACCAACGCGATGCGCAGCAAATCTTGTAGGAGTACTACGCATCTTGCGCTGCATCGGAGGCTCGATCACCCACGACAGGCCCAAACGTCCAGCTAATCTCTGATGCGGAGGCCAACCGGTCCCGGACAAAGCTCACAGACAGACGGGACGCCCGGACCCGGGCAAGAGTTAAAACACAGGGCAGTTGGGGGTAGGGGAAAGAGTGTGCGCGCCGCCATGGAGGTTGAGCGAGCAGAAAGTGAGCGCGCTCCGGTGGTACAGCTATAGCTACCAACCGGACCTGCAAGTTTATTCCGGATCTGTGTCGTAACCTTATGTGCGGCCGTGATTAGCTACGCAGACATGCGTTCCATGCGTGATGCGTCCATGTCGGGTTCTAGGAAGGAAGACCCGCAGAGTGGCGTGCGTGTCGTGTCGGTAGAATAAGATTCTAATAGAAATGCATACATTTGTCTCATAGACTATAAAGATGGTGAGAAGGGATATACTCTTTCCGTCCAGAAATATAGCGTCATAAATCAATTTTTTTGAATTTTGACCAACAATATATAAAAAAATTATAATGTTTAAAACTGAGAAGGTTGCATATTATGGTTGTTCATTTCATGATGAATCTAGTAACATCATTTTTGTGTTGTCAGTATTTTTGATTTTTTCGTAATTGATGGTCAAAGTTTGATTGTTCTAAACTAAAAGAGTTACATATTATGATAGCTCATTTCATGATGAATCTAGTAAACATCATTTTTGTGTTATTAATATTTATGATTTTTCTGTAATTGATGGTCAAAGTTTGAAAATTTTGATTTAAGACAAAACTCAATGGACATTATATTTTTAAACGGAGGTAGTATTTTACATCTCAGAGGGGCTATAATTGGAGATATTATTATTTCTGATACAAAAGTTCCTATATCAATGTGAAACGTGTCAGGTGAATCACATGAGGCTCGACCACATTACTTACAGCTTTGTGCTTTGTACATGGACGAAACAAGTAGTATGGACGAACTAGGCTGGCTGTAAATGAGTATTCCAAGCGCGGTATCTGCATCCTCCGTAATGACATCCATAAGCTCAATGGTACTCTTTGTCACACCGCCGATCTGCGTAACATGTGTCTCTGATTGTTTGCAACGTGTCGGGACCACAGAGTGTGTGCACGCGCGGATACCCTCACAAAATTTTTCCCTATGTGTTATTCTTGAAACATGATGTATACGTGACTTGCGTCTATGAAGGGAACCAATGCCCCCTCCTCCCTCTTTTAAAAGCTTGTCATCATGGATTTTGAATAGGATAAAATCCATTTTACTCTCTCTAAATTTAAATAAGATTGGAGAAAAAAGGTGAAAAGCGAGCTGATTTAGCAAATGTATGGGGTAAAGTGAACTAAATTAAACTTTAAGGGTTATCTGAACTATGGCCAAACTTGAAGAAAGTTAAATAGACTTTATATTTTTTATTAGTACAATTACAGTATGTATATTATGAGTCTGAATTA
>LAPY01001927.1:31820-48767 GCA_000970635.1 Eragrostis tef | reverse complement strand
GTTGCGGCGGGCTGGCTGGGCCGTACGACAGTCGATGGGCCGGCTGGGCTGCGCGGTGGAGTTGGCCCAATAGTAAAACAAAACATCACGCTCCTTAAGATTGGGGAGAGAGATTGGCATTAGCTTTCTACTCTTCATGAAGGAGAAGGAAGAAATGAGAGATATCATACCATTGATTTAATGTAACTATATCATTGTATCTTAATAACCTAAATTTGCCTTACATTGTATCCCTCTTCTTTTCTGCGGGGCTGATCAGGCCTCTTCTTCTCCTTGGCGGCTCACAATTCATCATCTATTAATTTATACCAAATGAAAGGAACAATTAATATATGAAACTTTCACTTAGACTATAGACTTAATGGCATGTTTTGTTTTATTGTTTCTAAGGGTGTCACAGATAACAAGACATTTATTTGATGGTTGAAATAGACCCTACAACTCATAGTTTTTTTTGTTGTCGTTTCTAAAAAGTGGA
This sequence comes from Eragrostis tef, assembly GCA_000970635.1. Taxonomy (NCBI): domain Eukaryota; kingdom Viridiplantae; phylum Streptophyta; class Magnoliopsida; order Poales; family Poaceae; genus Eragrostis; species Eragrostis tef. Next base: position 48,289 of record LAPY01001927.1, on the reverse strand, counting down.
AATAACAAAAAGTTCTTTCGGCTCCCTCCTCATCAATTCCTTGCCACATCAAAAAAGTGTCAAAATGACACTTTATTTATTAAAAAAATAAAACTTTTAATTAGGAGTAGCCTTAAGAACTACACAACTAATTTTTAACGCAATAACAAACGGGGTTTACCATATAATAAAACTTACGCCAACCAAAATCACCTAAGCTATTAAAAGCCCTTTATTTAACGGCGGAGCTATGTTAGGTGCCATTAAGATAAACTTTGTCACTTCAGACTGAAAGAGGCGACATTAGATACAATCGATGCATGTTATGTTTCTGGTGGCTAACTCCTAAATTAAAATTCTAGACTCGGCACAAGTATTGCATTTACGACTAATTATTTTGACATGACATGTGATGACTCTGTGAATCACATGACATATGATGACTCTGAGAATCTTAACATCAGCCAACTCAAGCTCTCATTTTCATATATCATATGATGACTCTGCGTGTATGCATGTATGTGTGTTGTATCTTTTTCAAATAAATAAATAAATAGCTACTCTACTCGCTAGCTGGTGCGGCAGATCTTAGCACGTGGCTGTTCTTAGACATAAGTCAAACCTACTGCATTTCCTGACCTGGTCGAACACTGATCGCTTGTCGTCAACGGGCTGCGCCACCATTCCTGCCACCACCGGCGTACCAAATCCAAAGCAACTGCGCGTCGCCGGACGCGTCCAGCGTGACCACCGGGCCGTCGTCGTCTTCAGAGTCGTCTAATGTTGCCCCGTTCCAGACGAGCAGTCCGATCATGGCCAGCTCATCTTTGGCAGGTTGGTCATCGTCGTCGACGACGGAGGAATGCCAGTACGGCAGCTCGAGCGCGACGAGCGGCGGTGACATGTTCGACGGGAGCTGGTCGGACCTTCTTGCCCGCGCCACCAGTCAGGACGACGCCGATTCCACCGGCGGACTGCACGACTTTGGACTGGGCGAAACCGTGGACAACTTCTGGAGTTTGGACGACATCTGGCGGCAGCAGTTATGCTGATGTACTGATTCTACAACTGCTACTACTTGTTCCCATGAATGACCATGCTATTTGTAGGATTATACCTGATGATTAACCATTGGATCAGCACAGTTAACCCATAAAACAGAAATTCTGAAACAACTTCTGTTGTCATTGGAACACTTCTAACTGTGAACAACAAAAAAAAAATTATTACAGCCTGACAGGTTAAGTTTCTTAGAGCATCTCCAAGAGACTCCCGTAAAATTGACCCTATAAACTTATTTTTGGGAGCAACTAAAATTTATGAGAGACAATTTTTCTCTCCTCCTCCAACAATTCTCCTCTAAAAGTGAATTAAAATATTTTTGATTGGGCCACATCAGCATTAGGGGCCACAAAACCATTAATTCCTTAGGAGAAAGAAGAGATAGGAGGCCCAATTCTTCCTCTGTTTCTAGCTACAAATGAGGGGAGTTTAGAGGATATGAAAAGACTGGGGTGGCTTTGAGGTCCTGTTGGAGATGATTTTTTTGATTGACTCTTAATATTTTGATTTAAGAGAGGTTTATAGGGCTCTCTTGGAAATGCTCTTAGCACGGTTATGCAAGTGCCCCTATATATGATAATAATACATGACGCTCCTTAAGATTGGAGAGAGAATAGTAATAGCTGGCTACTCTTCTTCAAGGAGGAAGAAGAATGAAATATATCATACATTAATCTAATATAAATATATCATCTCAGCTTAATAACCTAAACTTGCCATACACTCTATTCCCTCGTCTTTTCTTTTCTGCGGGCCTCATCAAGTCTCATGTCCTCCTTGGCGAACAATGAAAGGAACACAAGAGAACAATTACATGTTAATTCATCATATGTTAATTTATATCAAATAAAAGGAACAATGAGAGAACAAGAGAATGTTTTATTTTATTGTTTCTCAGAGTGTCACATAAGTGACAAAACATTTATTTGCAGGCCGAAATAGACAACACAATACATAGCTTTATGTTTGTTGTTTCTAAAAATGGAAACAACAATAACTTCTTTCATCTCTCTCCTCAACAATTTCTTACCACATCATAAAAGTGTTGAAATGACACTTTATTTATTAAAAAAGAAGTACTTCCAATTAGGAGTAACCTTAAGAATTACACAAAGCATGTTTTTTTTTTAAAAAAAATCTGCAATAACAAAAAGTTTACCATGTAAAAAAAATTACTCCAGCCAAACTCACCTAAGCTATTAAAGACTTTTTCCGGCTACATTTAACCACTTGGGTACTAATACGGTAAACTTGGACGCTTCAGATTCAAACACACGACGAGAGCATCGTAGCTCATCCGATTAGGTTTCTGTTGGTGAAACCAACTCACCTAAATTGAAGTCTTAGACTTGGTACGAGTGTTGCATTTATGATTAATTATTTTTTTTTATTGGTGGTCGGTGATGTCTTCATTAACACTGAGGCGACCGTAGTGACTATGTGAGTCTCAACATTTGCGGACTCATTCTCTTATTGTTACTCTCCTCGTATATCAGCCGCCGCTAGCTGGCGCGGCAGATCTTATATTAATTAGCACGTGGCTGTTCTTAGACATAAGTCAAACCCTGCCTTCCATGACCTGGTCGAACCCTGATCGCTTGTCGTCAACGGCCGGCCTGCGGTCCACATGAAGACCAGCTGACGTAAGCAGCCACTTTGGCCCCACGTGCTTGATGCCCGGCCATCTCGTTATTGCTTACTCTAACTACTTAATCACTTACTTTAATCTATAAAGCGTCCTCTGGACCACCGAAAGTTAATTAAACGCGCATACGAAAAGATACCATCCTGGCCGTCGGACCTTGGACCTAACGGCTGCGATGCACTTGACCCGCACTCACGAGCTTTAGGCGTTACGCCACCTCATGCTCATGGCTTGAACCTAGTTCCTATGGTTCGCATCCATTCCTTCTTTGACACCGCCGACTTGACAAGTAGTGTCAACATTCTAATCTATTGCTAATCGTCAATGAGTCATAGGACAACCTATATGTGCTAGTACTACAAACCAATACAACATAAAAAAATTGACCGTCCTTAGATCACCTATCCATTTAGCGTTCGGTGTTCAAGTCTTCTCGTACAATGTACATGGAACAGAAGCATTCTCTTCGCCGAACTTATTTACAGTCTCCACATTTGAGAACACGTGCGGAGACACTATGGACGAGAAGTATACATGGAAGCTTGGTACTGTTTTTCAATCAAATTTGAATTTTACGATAGATTCAGATAATCGGCAAGTGAGAAGACAAATCATAGGAACTAGGAAGCCTCCCATATCACAGAGGCAAGATGCACCTCACCTGCACGTTAATGTCCCCAAAAGAAAGAACCCAAACCTCTACGACCTTCCTTAAAAAAATAAATGAAACCGATGAACTGCTAAAATGCCAAACCGGGCCCACGTGGCAGACGCACGCGGAAGCCCATGTCGCAGAAGCACGCGACCACGCTCATCAGGTCCCTGTGTGCGCGCGGTGCCATCGGACACGCTCGCGCCATGTTCGACGAAATGCCCGACCGGGACGTCGTGGCGTGGACGGCCATGCTCTCCGGCTACGCCTCCAACGGCCGCCACCGCGAGGCGCTGGACCTCTTCCGGCGCATGGCCGCGGCGGGCGTGGCCCCCAACGAGTTCACGCTGTCCAGCGTCCTCACCGCGTGCCGCGGCGGCGGCGGCGGCGCGGCCGTGCACCGCTACGGGGCGTCGATCCACGCCGTAGCGGTGCGGCGAGGCTTGGACCACATGCCGTACGTCGTGAACGCGCTCGTCGACGCGTACGCGTCGTGTGAGGAGGGTCTCATGGAAGCCAGGAAGCTGTTCGATGCTCTAGGGGGAGGGCGGACGGCCGCGTCGTGGACTTCGATGATTGCCGGTTACGCCCGTTGGGGACAGGAGAGCACCGGGCTACATTTGTTCCAACAGATGATTCAGGTGCAGATATCCCTTAAACTTGTATCTGTATATAGGTGCCGTCTCTGCTACTCTTCACCATTTTCTTTTTTTTTTTGCGAAGGAAACTCTTCACCATTTCCCAGTGCGTGTTTCAGTAAATTGAAGTAGGAAGTTTCCCATTTTGCTTAGAAATCGCATCTGCGCATAAACTGCTCAAAAGATTCTTTTAGCTTTCATTGTTATAGAGCATATTGCGGAGGAACCACATGTATTGTTTTGTAAAATTTAGCTTAAGGCTTAACATTGGGTGAGTTCCAAGTTCTTGTATAGCGCTAGAAGGTTATAGTGCACATAGCAGTTGTTCATCATATGACAGTATTTACTTATCAAGCTCATCTGAATTCACCGCATTATTTATGCCTTGGTTGATGTATCAGCAAATGCCATCTTGTCAGACTTGCTCGTGGAGCTCTTGCTACAGCTTATATGTTTAGTCTCTTGTATAAATATAATTTGTTTTTCATAAGCCATTAGCTTCTGTTTCTGCAGTGCAGGATGGTATTGAGCTGAGCCCATTCACCTGCTCTATTGCAATCCATTCATGTACTTCAGCAGTCAACCTATGTGTTGGACAACAACTTCACGTACTATCCATAAAGAAAGCTCTCCAAGTGAACCTTGCCGTTGCTAATTCTCTGGTTGATATGTACTGTGCTTGTGCAAGCATGTTGGATGCAAGGAGGCTTTTTGATGAAATGCCTGAAAGAAACTTGGTCACCTGGAATACCATTATTGCTGGATCTAGCAGACGTGATCCACTAATGTCCTTGCAGCTGTTTCATGACATGGATATTAAGCCAAATTTCTTGACTCTAACTAGCATTACATCAGCATGTGCTGATCTTGCAGCTCTAAGATGTGGCCAGCAAGTCCATGGGTCTGTTCTTCGGAGAAACTATGGCGAGGACCTGAAAATTTCCAATGCACTTGTGTGCATGTATTCCAAGTGTGGAAGCATATCAAAAGCTAAGAAAGTATTCTGCATGATGAGTTACAAGGATATATTATTGTGGACATCGATGATTAGCGGGTATGGGATGAATGGGTGCGTGAATGAGGCCATTGAGCTTTTCAATTCCATGGTCCAAGCTGGGGTTTATCCGGACCATGTGGTGTTCATGGGCCTGATTAGCGCTTGTAGCCACGCTGGTTTAGTAGATGAAGGATGGAAAATTTTCAGGTCAATGATACTTGAGTATAATATGCAGCCTAACAAGGAGATTTATGGTTGTGTGACCAATCTTCTTGCTCGTGCAGGGAGGCTGAGAGAAGCCTTTGACCTCGTTCATACAATGCCATTTGCTCCTGATGAATCTGTCTGGGGAGCATTGCTTGGTGCTTGCAAGATGCACAAGAATGTGGAGCTGGCCAGATTAGCTGCAAACAAAATTATTGAGATTAACCCTGATGGAGCAAAGACGTACATCCTGCTTGCAAACATATATGCTGCAGATAGAAAATGGGGCGATTATGCTTTGACAAGAAGGTTGTTGAGGGACAAAGGTAGCAGGAAAGAGGTTGGAATTAGTTGGATAGAGGTAATGAATAAGATGTATAGGTTTAGCACAGCTGATAGTTCCAGCCCTCAAGTTAGTTTGGCGGATGAGGTACTGCAGATATTGGTTCACCACATGGATGAAGGTGGAAATGATTTTGCTGTCAATATTTGCGTCGTCCCATGATTCATTTGTACTTGAATGGTTCAGCTGTTATTGAAGTCAAATGCTGCAAATTCATGCTGGAGCAGTGGAGCTTTCAGTATTCAAGGTACCTATCCAAATCTAAACAAATTTCATGTGTAAAATAAAGAAAATATGATATAGAATTGGATAAAATTTGTAATTAATCGCTATGCATCCTTGGCCATACAAACATAGCCATTTCTACTGTGCTCTGAAATTTCCAGTTGAGTAGTCAGATTGAACTGTAAACAGCAATCCGTTGTACGTAGATTATTATATGTGTAACTAAACAGTTGTTGTGCAAAAGGGGTTCTGGCCTAGTGGTTAAGACACCCGAGTAGCACCTTTGAGGTCCTGGGTTCGACTCCCAGTGGGAGCGAATTTTCTAGGATTTAACGGCATTTGTGCTTTCAGCGATAGGCGACGTGGCCGTCGACAGCGAGGCGTCAGTGAACCCTAGCCATAAAGTTGTCCAGCCTCCATCACACACACCAACCAGACCAGCCTAGAGTGAAAGGGGTCTTGGCCTAGTGGTTAAGGCACCGGAATAACACCTTTGAGGTCCTGGGTTCGACTCCCAGTGGGAGCGAATTTTCTAGGATTTAACGGCATTTGTGCTTTCAGCGATAGGCGACATGGCCGTCGACTGCGAGGCGTCAGTGGTGACTTCGTCAATCTGGAGGATTTGCTGGCTCGGTCTTCGACGATGCTCATAGGGATAGGGTTTGCGTATGTGTGTTCATTGGGGTGAGTGTGCGTGTGTTGTGAGTGTCTGTGTAATCTAAAAAAAAAACTAAACAATTGTTGTTTTTATTACTATTCCAGGATATAGAAATAATACAGTTAACAGAAGGCAATAGCTTAAGATCCTGCAATGAATTTTCTCATGGAGCTCCCATTAAATCTGTTGGTGAGATTTGTTATTTATGGCTTTGAGAGGAATCTTACGACTCCACGTCGGAAGTATTGTAGTTCCTAGAATACACCATAGTTTTTACAGTTCTTAGTGGATGGTTGATATAATAGCGAAGGGGTGGAACATTGTATACAAAGCTTGCCCTAGTTGACACTCATCTGACTACAATATTATAACCTTTATACTGAATAATGTAAATAAATTACCAAAATATTCACGAGCTTTGTGTTGCACTATTTGTACCTTGTGGTTTTGGCGTCCTGTTTTGTTGATCCCGGTTATGCTGTTATAGTTAATGCTGAGCTGCAGCTATTACCTTTACCGGGCATTACATATCTAAAACTTCCAAAGGCTGAAGAAGTATGGTGCTTATGAGTAAATTTGATTACAGGGTCCACTTTACTTCATCTTGTTTGGATCTGTACCCTTTCTAAAGGTGTACCTGGTGCCAAAGGCTCCTACACATTGTGGGGTCTAGGAGGTTATCTCTACGCAGCAGTACCACTGCTTCTGCAGCGAGGCTGATTTGAACCCACAATTTCCTGACACAAGCAGAGACACTCCACCATTGCACAGGTCCGCTCTTCGAATCTGCACTCTTTCTAACATATTTCAGTTATTTTAATCACAAAATGGAATTCTGGACTGACGACGGATTTTGAAAGAATAGACTTAACAAAGTATGGGATATTTACCACTAGTGCAATTTTCTTGATTCTGTATCATGATTGGCTAGAATATCTTATATTTTAATTTAATTCTGAGTGTCCTATCAATTAGTTCAAATGTTATGATCTTTAGACTATATAACGGATAAGCACCCCGGGGAGGATGGCCATCCAACATCTTTGTTCTTGATGGATGAAGAGATTATAGGTGGGAATGACTTTATTTCTTCTTTGCTTGAGAATAACAATTACAGTAGACCTTATATCTGATACTCTCTTAACAAGAAAAAGTTGGGTTAATCTAATAATAATGTCCCACTGATAGATAATATACTAAACAATCAATCCTCTATCCTATGAAGTTAATCAAACTACTTAGGAAATAGATGTCTTGACCGGAAAGAAACCATCCTCTCCGCAGGTCTGGTGCCAAATTAACCGCAGCTGCTACAGTACTGCTTGTACTATCTCCATTTGTCTTCCCCATAACACAAAATCTGTTTTGTTGATGGTGGCAAAACAGCTTGGTGTTCATACTGTTTCAATCTCACCTGTACCAATTTACGTTACTGGGCTTCGTCTTATTCGTCTTGGTCACAATTTTTATTTGTTTAATGTTGTCGTTGTCATCATTCATATGCCCTTCAAATGGAATTATCATACTGGAATTTGTTAGTGAATGTCTTCTTATAACTTTGCATTATAGTGTCCACTTGCATAGCTGTGAATCATCGGGACTATATATTTACTTGCATTTTTAAGCGGTTATTTTCTAATGATCTGGCCTTTTCACATGGAATACTGGTTTTATTGTAATGCCTGTTTTGGTTTCAAGTATACTAAAATGGCTGCAATCTGGAAGACATTAAAACTTGCTGCTCTGACGCTTTACCTCAAATGTCTGTGATGGCATTGGACCTATGAATCATGAGTTACACGGTAAGCAGGATATATATGTTTGAAGTTCCATTTTATGCATAGCTATGTGATGGTATCTATTCTGTATGCTCTATTTCGCTGTTAGAATGCAATCAATGTCTTACTATCTCATTTTAAAATAGGCACGAAACAAACAGTGAAAAAGCCAGGTTTTAGACACTATGAAAGAATGCTGTGTTACATAATATCAAGACCTGCATATGATTCTTTTACATAAATAGATTTTTCAATTACCCAATAAAGGTAACTATATCACTCCAAAAGTCTGACTGTATGGGTTAACTGACATTATGCATTTGTAGAGAAATTAAACAACCTATAAATCTCCTTAATTATCCAAAGAAAGGTAGTAATATCATTTCACAAATTCCAAATAATATGGGATTAACTTTCTTTGACTCGTTATGCACATATACAGAACTTAAACAACCAAGCCCCAGTGATGTACATGGAAAACAGACTGACTAGCTGACGCTTACATGAGGAAGCATGTAGATTTGTAAAACAGTATATTAACATTCAGCTAGAAAGTTATATCACCATCAAGCACCGGCACTATGATATATTCTTACTTTGCTAACACACATTACTGCTTTGCATCCACAACCCCTTCATTTCCTGCTAGCATTAGGTACTTATCCTTGCGAGTGAGCATAGTGGGTTCAAATCCAAGAACCCTACCAATCTCACCCTGCACCAAGTTTGCCACCTCGTAGCTCTCACATTTTCTGCCATCAATTATGATACTGGTCGGCATCTTGTCCATGAACGCAACGACATACGCCGGATGTGGGTTCATGAAGTAGTAGAAGTGGTCCAGGTACTTGGACTTGCCAGTAGAAGTGCCATAGAACATTCTGGACCAGTTGACCAGAGCTACTGGGTAGACCTCATTGACGAGCTCCACGAACAGTGGGCTGAATCGGAGCAGGTATGGTTCCCGGCATGTGGTTCCCTCAGGGCAAACAACCAAGTCCCCCTGCTGCAGTGACTTCTCCATCCTCCTCCGGTCCTCTTCCCGGTTTCTGGTCAACCGAACTGTTCGGATTGGTGACAGTAGCTCACTGAAACGGCTGACGCTGTATGTCACAGCTGATACTTGCTTGTTCAGTGTTGCTGAGATGTAAACTGGGTCAAGGAGCGTGCGGTGGTTGCACACATACAGGCGGCCCTGTCGGTTGGTTCGGGCAAGTTCTTCAGAACTTGCCTGACCGTTGGCAGAGACCGGGGAGTTGATGACCCGCGTTGTGACTCCAGTTGCTGACCCAATAGGGACAGAAATAGAATATGGAAGGTTCACAAAGAGGAGAGTTCGGAGCACAGTGAGGAGAATAGCAAACGGGAGCCACATAAACATAGCTAGAGTGGCTTCGGGGGTAGGCCGGAAGGCTAGCCTGCCATCATGAAAGATCAAGGGCCTGGGGTACTGGTCTCTTTGCAAGGGTGACCATTTTCTCTTTTGTTCTGAGGTTACCAAGTAAACTTCCTGCACGTGAAAAGCAAAGCTAAATTAGAGTTCTAGCCCAACTTTTAATAAGCTGGATATGTGAAAAGTCATGTAAAAAGCTTGAGACTATAGATCAAAAGGGGCTTTAGGGTTATACAACTTCCTTTTCACAATAGACAAATTTCTAGGTGAACTATCTGAATTAGTACAATGTTTTGAGTTGATGTCCAGACTCCAATGTTGTTCAAGATCATCACTAAGGGGCGTACTCTGTTGATTTTGGAAGAACGTATTTTGAGTTTAAAGCATCCATGGTGACTACTTAATGAGTACTGATAACTTCAAATCAGACCCCTGACTATTTTCCTTTACGGCACATGTTTTCTCATACATGCATGGCATACTGCCGTCATAGGTAAAGTGGCAAGTATCATATACAGCTAATGTTACGGTGTTGCTTTGGAGCAGGGCCGTGTGGTCGTGTGGGTCTAATCAGATATCAGAATGATTCCTTTGTGGAGCATCCTGTCTTCTTTTTCTGATCTGGTCTTGAGCCATTATTTCATTATATTTTCTTCTGTTGAGCTGCCCTTTCCATGAAGCCTAAATATTTGCAAAGGTAATGAACTTGAACTAGACCTACTACATTCTCTAGTCATTTCAGTTCAAGTGTAGACGTCTTAGCATAAACGTCACCTTTCTGCACCATCTCAAGGTTTCATCTCTGTTGCAAAGCACATGCTCCAAACGTTGGTACTAGTGAATGGAATTTATTTTGGAATTTGTGGGGCCTTCAACTACCACCAGTGTTATAAAAATGCCTATCTAACCTGTGTAAGTAAGATGTCTTGTATATTGATGGAGAGGTTTGCCGCATTAAGAAAGATAAGTCCTGCAGTGATGCATGTCTCGTGGTCCCTTCCCTCGACGCATGTTTATTTCAAGGTGATACTGAAAAAAAAAGGATAAGTACTACACTGAGATGCATGTTACGTGGCTTTGAACCCGTACAATGCGATGGCTAACTTTTGGTTCAGTTATATTATTTCTAGCTCATGGTTGGTTGCCCTCTCCACTACAAGCTTTCCTAGAGTTCATGCAAAACTGCAGTGTTCCCGTCATTACTCTCTCCATTCTGAAATTAAACAGCAGGAGTACTTATTTATAATTGATTTCTTGCTTGAAGTGGCATGATGTTAAACCTAGATAACCTTAACCATATCGTATTTGTGGTCTTTTATGATTGATATTCGGACACAGCATAGCACATGCATGGGAGATATCAACTATTCCAACTTGCCTGTATTGGCTTTAGCATAATAACTGTATGTTCCCTTTGTGATCATATCAAATATTTGATCCTTATCACGTACTCAAAATTAATTTTGTTTATGCGCACTCAAAATGAATTAATTGGCCCAAAAATGATTTAAATCTATCAGAGTGAAGAAGTAAAGAAGCAATTAAAAAAACTAAGAAACACCCCGAGAATGACAGACAGCCCTACCAGTTGTAGCACATGCGTATGGGAAGCGATCAATATAGATGCAACAAGCAAAACATGGCGAAATCAAATTGATGTTTAACATCTAACCTTGCAGCAAGAGAAGATAGGGTGATGATCATGACTGTAGTAGTTTGAGCTGCTTCCAAACCATGTCATCTTTGTCCCTTCAAGCTCTGCAAACTCTAACCTTCCTTTGCTCTCCTTCTCCCACAGGCCAGCATAGCGCCCTCTCACCATCTTCACCTCCCTGCACACCACCATCTCTAACCCTACATACTCCTTTAGGAAGGGTTCCACAATAACCCTAGGGATCATTCTGCTAAATCCTACCGCCCTCTTGACTCTTTTCACCACCTGAAGCCCTTCCTTCCCTACATCCTCTAGGAAATGCTTTGGCAATGTTCCCTTAGCGACCCTCATCACCTTCTCCTCAGTTAACCCCAGAAAGCACACCATGACCATGACCTTTGACTGTACTTCTTGTGTCAAGCAACATAACAAAGGGTAGAGGCACAGTAGGATGAAACCTCTCAGGAAACTGCCTGCCTCTATTGCAACAAGCATGAAGTAAGGAAAGGTAGATGGAGACCTTAGTAATCCTCCTTCAATATCTAGGATTAGAGCTTGGTTTTGAAGGTGGTCATCATCATGTGAGACCAGTGGGCACCTGTGGATGATCTTAGGACATGTTTGTATCCCGCTTGTGTTTTGCCGGTGGTGGTTGTGGCCTGATGGATTTCCTAGCCTCCGACGAGCAAAGCGGTAGAAGGCTATGAAGGATTTGGAGAATGGTTTGGATGCCATATAGGTTTGTGCTTGGACTCCCCAAAGAATTCTTTGAACCACGTTAGTTCAATCTAGTTCTTTAGAAGTCTTAGGTGGCAAGGTGCAACTGATGCCACCCCTGTATATACGCAGCTAAAGCAGAAAGCTATAGAAACGGTCATATACAATTGTCACAAGCAAATTCAGTTGCGATACCAAACTAGCTCACGACTTTTGACTTTGCCTACTTGTTTGACATGCTAGTCTTAGCTCTGTTGCCTTGCAGCACTCGGTAAAAAAATGAGATAGGGTTACTTAAGCTCTACTGATTACTGATCAGTTAAGGTTGTAGCACATGCGTATGGGAAGCGATCAATATAGATGCAACAAGCAAAACATGGCGAAATCAAATTGATGTTTAACATCTAACCTTGCAGCAAGAGAAGATAGGGTGATGATCATGACTGTAGTAGTTTGAGCTGCTTCCAAACCATGTCATCTTTGTCCCTTCAAGCTCTGCAAACTCTAACCTTCCTTTGCTCTCCTTCTCCCACAGGCCAGCATAGCGCCCTCTCACCATCTTCACCTCCCTGCACACCACCATCTCTAACCCTACATACTCCTTTAGGAAGGGTTCCACAATAACCCTAGGGATCATTCTGCTAAATCCTACCGCCCTCTTGACTCTTTTCACCACCTGAAGCCCTTCCTTCCCTACATCCTCTAGGAAATGCTTTGGCAATGTTCCCTTAGCGACCCTCATCACCTTCTCCTCAGTTAACCCCAGAAAGCACACCATGACCATGACCTTTGACTGTACTTCTTGTGTCAAGCAACATAACAAAGGGTAGAGGCACAGTAGGATGAAACCTCTCAGGAAACTGCCTGCCTCTATTGCAACAAGCATGAAGTAAGGGAAGGTAGATGGAGACCTTAGTAATCCTCCTTCAATATCTAGGATTAGAGCTTGGTTTTGAAGGTGGTCATCATCATGTGAGACCAGTGGGCACCTGTGGATGATCTTAGGACATGTTTGTATCCCGCTTGTGTTTTGCCGGTGGTGGTTGTGGCCTGATGGATTTCCTAGCCTCCGACGAGCAAAGCGGTAGAAGGCTATGAAGGATTTGGAGAATGGTTTGGATGCCATATAGGTTTGTGCTTGGACTCCCCAAAGAATTCTTTGAACCACGTTAGTTCAATCTAGTTCTTTAGAAGTCTTAGGTGGCAAGGTGCAACTGATGCCACCCCTGTATATACGCAGCTAAAGCAGAAAGCTATAGAAACGGTCATATACAATTGTCACAAGCAAATTCAGTTGCGATACCAAACTAGCTCACGACTTTTGACTTTGCCTACTTGTTTGACATGCTAGTCTTAGCTCTGTTGCCTTGCAGCACTCGGTAAAAAAATGAGATAGGGTTACTTAAGCTCTACTGATCAGTTAAGGAAGCTCATTTGGTATGGATGGCAAACATTAAAGTTATGTATCAAGTTTACCAACTACTATGTCTTGGATAAGACAAAAATAAAGTGACAAGCTGCTGACCATATTTTCAACTCTACACATGTAACTACACATTAACCGAGCAAAGGTTTCTTGTGGTTCTTTTAAAACTCAATAAGTTGTTCCTTGTGTGTTTAAACCCATGATGTGGTGGATGCATAAAAATACTCATTTCCCCAAAATAAGTTGATTTGTAGTATTGTTCTAAGTTAATCTGTTTTAAGCTTGACCAACTTTATAGAGGATTACTAATTTCTACAACACCAAATAAGTCCACTACCAAAATATATTGATGAAGAATCTAATGATGCTAATTTGGAGTCTTGAATATGGTACTCTTCTGTAAGCTTGTTAGGGACTTAATATATATTGTCTTAGGATAACTCTGTAAATAACAGATATTAGGATGGCGCGAGTATGTTTCTTATTTATATTATTTAGTATACACAAGATACACCCTTTGTGATACCACACTTTTCTCTGCAAAAGAAGAAATGTGATACTCCAAGAATGACAGTGAAAAGCGGAGGGGGTAAAACAGTGGTCAATGTAAGTTTCATTCTGGTAATTAGGTGAGGGTACAAAAAATGTAACATATTCAGTGCAGGTTTGATCTGTTCTTTGTTCAAGCCTGGAAGAAACCTACCTGAACACGACCTGTCACCTAATAAGGGCTAGAAGGATCCATATGCACATCTGCCCGGTGTCAATCGGATAATACCACGCGCCATTTGCTTCTTAATTATTTCCCGGGCTCATAAAGTAATTTTGATCTTTTATGCTGAGTTAAAAGCTCATTTTCTATGGTCTTGGTTACAAAGCATTCATGGAAATCATGTAGGGTATTCTCAGCGCATGCATATATTTCTTTGCATGTCCTCGTGATTTAAATTTAATAAATTTTTATTTTTTCTATTTTTGATTTTTTACTTGATTGCTTATTTATGCATATTAGATATAAATAGTGCCAAAATCCAGACAAATCATCTTTCTGCAGAGGGAAATAACATATCATAGTTAGCTATTCGTTTTGTATTTCACACTAATGCTGACAAAGAAGGGAACAAGATCACCTATATATTCTGAAGTAAGTTCCATGATTTGGAAAAGAAAATCTTTTCCAAAATTTACAAAAATGTTCGTAATTTTATATATTATCATGTTTCAGTCATGCTTAAGTGAGTGCATTAATTGAGAACTAGATAGTAGTTCCCCAATTTTACTAAAATGTTACTGGATTGTTTATAAATTTCATGTTTTAATGTGTTTGCTTGAAAAAAGACGTAAAGATGAATTTTGCATCTCAGTAAAACTGTCTTTCGCATCACTTCCCATTTGACATGGATGTGGATTGCCATATGGATCTCGTTCATGGAGCTGATTTAGGAATTTATAATGTTAGCTAACTGATTTCCCTTTCATCTAAGTGAAGTGCCCAAATACATATCGAGCTATGGGCGATCAGGATCTTTGAATTTGCATTTCTTTCTTTGCTTTTTCTTCCCCTAGTAAATGTCATCCTCCACCTGATGTAGGTGAACCATTTAGTTTGCAAAACTAGCTAATATTCTTCTATCTGAGTGGCACCCTTGTTTACGGTTTTATGTTTGTGTTTTTTAATGAGCTCGTAACTTGCAATGCCTCATGTTTTGTATAAATCTATATGAAATAGTGCTTTTGTTGGAACCTTATAATTATGCGTATTTAAAGGTGCAAAAATTATGCGGTAACGCTGTAAGGCCTTGTAACCCTGGAGATATTCTCCATAGTCAGGTATTTTGTTTGCCTTGTAAACACACTGAGACAAAAGCCTTTGCATTTTTTTGCTTTTCCTTTCAAAATATTCTACATATTGATATTCCATAAAACAAATGTACTGGGGATTCTACATTCGGTGCAATAAGCTAGATTTTGTTCAATTCAGCAGCCTTCGAAATTGTCTGATTTTCCTATTTCTTAAACGAGACGTGACTAAATACTTTAGAATGAATTGCAAATTGGTTTCTTTGTATGCGTTAATCCTGAGCATATCCAAGAGACTACCAAAAAATTGGCCCCATAAAATTGTTTTTAGGAGCAACCAAAAAATTATGAGAGGCAATTTTTCTCTCCTTCTCTAACAGTTCTCCCCTAAAAGTGGATTTAAACACTTTTGATTGGGCCACATCAGCATTTGGGGCCAAAAAACATTAATCTCATAGGAAAAAGAAGAGATGGGAGTTTCAATTCTTTTCCTGTTTGTAGCTACAAATGAGGAGAGTTTAGGGGCTATAAAAAAACTTAAGGTGGTTTTGGGGTCTTGTTGGAGATGGTTTTTTTATTGACTCCCAATATTTTGATTTAAAGAGAGTTTATGGGGCTCTCTTGGAGATGCTCTTACAGCCATCCTATTTGTAAAAATGAACCTAGCAGGTGTATAATAAATGTTGTATTTGGAACACAAGAGTTCATACATTTTAATATTACAATAGAGCGTGAACCTTGAACTGGCGCTGGGTGAAGGCGCTTGCAGGCGTGAGTCACGGAGCAGCTCCACTGGTAAAACGGAATAGCCATTGGTAAAGAAACAAGCACTTCGTGTCCGTTTCACTTTACCGTGCATTACGAATTGACTGATCCGGGCTTGGGTCTTGTGTGCTTGGGAGTCAAATATATCCTGAACGCATCGAATTGGCTCTTTAGTCCACCAAACTTCGCCGCGAAGAAGAGTTTCATGTACTTGGCGTAGTCGGAATACAAACGGCCCTGTGCTCAACGTTTTATTTGTATCTCCCGTTGCACAGTATCTGCAAACGGCAACCGCGCGCTTATTATCGAATCATCTTGATTATCGGGGCAAATTTTGGGTGCAAATGCTTCTTCCATGCAAAGGTGCAAACAACGGACGTCGCCCTTCGGATCCCAATCGAACGTCTCGCCGTCAATTACGTGAATCAACCCCATCTGCTATGTTCCTCATGCACGATTCTGTAAATGTTTCTCCCCGTGTATGTTAGTGGTTGATTAATCAATCTAGAGTGGTGGGTGACAATAGTCGACGA
>LAPY01001927.1:13059-26625 GCA_000970635.1 Eragrostis tef | reverse complement strand
CCCCCCCCCCCCCGCCATATTCCGGTGGTTCCGACGCAGAACGGCAGGGAGCCAATCGCACTTCCCCTGCCTACGCATCGATCCGATTGGGTGTTCTGTTCCGTTGGTAAGGATCGCTTACTTGCTTGAATGCAATTTGTTTTCTGAGACGGATCTCTTAGCTGCTTTGTGAGCAAGCTAATCCAAGTTTTCCAAAGGGAAGAAGGATCGAGCGTTCAATAGGATACCCCTGCCGATGCTAGATAGGCTCCATTGATGTTAAAGTCTCTCGATATGTATAGGTTTTGCCATTATTGTGCTGTATCTTTTCTGCTGCCTTTGTTTTTTTTTATGCAGTATCAAGAGCTAAAGTCAGTCAAGTTCCAACGTCCAGTGTCCATATCTCATTCTATTTCTGCATTACCTTTCACATTTCTGTTTGATTGAATTCTAGAACAGAACCAGTGAGGTGGGTTACACATGGTTTTTTCGACACTAGTCTGGTTGGTAGGATCGATTTTGTTGGCATTTAGACCACCGTATGTGTGCATTCATACTCAGTCTAGTCAGATGTAAGAATAGCATTTTTCATGTTTTGGTTTGAGTGCATTGATAATAATGGGTTTCTTACACGAGACATCACGTAAACCTAAGCTTCAAGGAAGCAATATAATTTTCATGTGTATCTCAAGAATATTAGAACTTCATTGAGAATTTCATCATGATGCTTTTCATGTAAGAAAAGAGGCATGGTGATGCTATTTCTTAATTCTGGCAAGGCCCGTGTATTATGCTGTACTTCCTTTTCCTGTTCGCTTGGCATTGTTATTGGCACCAACATGGAAATTTCTAAAGTTTTGCACCAATATTTGATTGGTTTGGTTTAATATGTAGAACAAGGTCATTGATCTATAATGAAGTTTCTCATGTATCAAGTAGGTTGCTGAACCCATCAGTTGCCACGTTTTCTTGTCCTGGTTCAAACTTTTTTGTAATAAAAAGGTAGTTGTAAAGTTAACTTGCAAGCACAAATTTGTAGCTTTGCTTTCTGTCATTGCAGATGCCATTTTTGAGTTAGTATCATTGACTTGTATGCATGCTTCAGAAGATATGATGAGATACCCATGAGATACATTGTTGCAAATGCTTTCATAGGTACTTTCTTGACTTGTACAGATTGCATAATACGAAATACTTAGCCTCCTATTATTTTATATATCAAGGTCAATGGGTATATCTTGTTTGCTGCTTTGGCCAAATTTGTTTCTGAATGTTGCACTTATTAAGAGAATTATTCATATCTATCAGTTGTGTCTGACAGTTCACATGCTGGATTTTGCTGGTCAAAATATATTTATTGTTTGTCTAATGTGGTAGCAATGGTTATATGTAGTCGTTTTGTCCCAAAAATTCACAATCTTGCAATGGATTGAATTCAGGTTAAAAAGTGGTCATTCGTGTTCGTACTGTGTTCGGCCAAGGAGATTAGGCCTTACCATGGGGGTTCCAAAACAGAGGTGGACTCCCGAGGAAGAAGCTGCTCTTAGAGCCGGGATAGCAAGGCATGGAGTTGGAAATTGGCGCACAATACTGAAAGATCTAGAATTCAGTTCCACTTTACGCTATCGTTCAAATGTTGACATAAAGGTTAGAATTATTCACTTCATTCCACTTGTCTAAGGTTGATTTAGTGAATAGAATTTTGATTCTGATAGGTCTTGAATTATCTGTTGTTCGATGTTAAATTTGCTTATGTCATGTTCACTCTTGATGTTCATCCTCTCTTTTCTACTAATTACTACTTAGGACAAGTGGCGCAATATGAATTTATTTGTCAATACATCGGGTTCTCGTGAAAAGGCGAAGGCTGTTGTGAAGAAAACCAAAGGTGCTCCGAAGAGTAATGATCAGTCCACAACAATCAGCACGGCTACCTTAGATGGTGAAGAAGAGGCAGTTGATGCAAAGCATATAGCACCGGTGTCTAATGAAGCGTGGAATCCTTTAATTCCAAAGAAATCTCAGTTAAGGTAATTATATATAGTAAGTCTAATGTATAATCTGGCCTTTTGTTCTTTTCTTGCTTTGTGTGATCAGTAGAAAATTAATATTTTGGATGCTTCACTTTAGTTCAATGGATTTCCTGCAGGCTGGACAATATTATAATGGAGGCTGTGAAGAATTTGAATGACCCGGCGGGTTCACACAGAACTACTATTGCTAATTACATAGAGGTATATATCTCTCATTTGTTTTTTGTTTTTTCCCTAGTACTAGAGCCATATGTTTTGTGGTCTCAGTTTACAACTGAACTTTTTTATTGGTTGTTTTTATATGACAATGCCTAACAGTACTTCCTTTTTTCTGTTTTTGGTCAGACAAAAATTTAGATAGCAAGATAGCTTGCAATATATTCAGTGTATACAACATCAGACTAGGTGACGCTACCTAAGCACTGCAATTTTGCCCAAATCCTCAGTCTGTTTCACCTAGGTCACGATGGATGGCGCCACGTCGCCACCCATATCTATTTGAAGGCTTGTTATGTCTTAACACTTAAGCGAAAGAGCAAATATATTATCATACATGGAACAAAAATTACACCATACCTAACTGATTGTGTCGTGCCAAAAAGGAGCTACCAGACATCTATTGTAGAATCCCATAATTAAGCAAGTCTGCTCAGAGTTAAGTTTGTGCAAGAACTGTTACCTATTTTATGTTTGCCCTCTTCTTCTTGTGGAGAAATATGTTCTCTCTCTTCGAGTTAAGCGAAAAGCAAGCTGTTCTGGTGTGTCTTCACGCAGAGTTATGACTATCAGCATGTTTCAACTCGCTTGTTTTCTAATAAAAGTTCTTGTGGGTTGAGCCATTCTTGCTCTTATTTGCTACATGCACAGTAAGTTTCTTACACCAGTTTCATATAGGAGCAGTATTGGCCACCTAGTGATTTTGACCACTTATTGTCTGCAACACTGAAGGAACTGGCCGCCAGTGGGAAATTGATAAAGGTAATTTTCTGCTTCAATCCCCTACTTTATTTCTAGCTTTGTGAGCAATAACACTCCCGATAGGTGAAAATACTAGTATTGGATGATAACACGTGCGTAATTCGATTGACTACACCACCGAATGAGGTAAATATGTAAAGCTATTTCATGAAACCTTTGGAATTCTAATTTGCATCTAGCTGGAAGTTGACATGCCAGAAAGATATATCTGAAAATACAATAGACAAAGGTTTCCAAGATGTGTTCCAAAAGGCGACACACTTTTTCAGTTATTTTACTCTGAGCCAATCAAGGATATGCACGGTTCTCAATTTTTTGTGGACAAGTGAACCATCTTAAACCATGGAAATGAGATATTTGTTATCTTGGCATGAATACATTTACCCATGTGAAGAATCTAGAGTACTCACGAATGTGAATTGATGGATGAATGCAGGTGAATCGGAAGTACAGGATAGCACCTTGTTCACCATACTCTGAGTCAGAGGGCCGACAACCCAAAATGCTGCTGCTAGAAGACATACAAAGAGAGTCCCTCAAATTAGGGAGTGATGATAGTAAAACCCTCACAAGGACTCAAGTTGATGCAGAATTGGCTCTTATGGCAACCATGACCCCTGAGGAAGCTGCAGCGGCTGCCGCTCGTGCAGTTGAAGAGGCAGAGGCTATCCTGGCTGAAGCTGAAGCAGCTGCGAGAGAAGCAGAGGCTGCAGAAGCAGATGCCCAAGCTGCCCAGGCCTTTGCTGAAGCAGCATTGATGACATTCAAGAACAGAAATACTGCAAAATTGGTAATAGCTTTAGTCATTAAATCCTTACTGCCCTCTTGTCCCTTCACATGTAGTAAAGGCTTCATAGTCCCATTGCAATTGATTGGTTACTTACTGGTCACTGATAATTCCTGAGACCAGCAAGTTTTCGTAATTTCATTGGCTTTATTCAGTGAACATTATGTGTTGCAAAGGCATTTATGCCAAGGTGTAGAAAAACGAAATCGTTCTATTAACTTGCATGCTATTCAAGGATGACATTTGAAAAATGAAGAACCTTCGAACTAATGTTTTCTCGAGTTTGGCAGAAGCAAGCATATAACCAAACCTGTTTTTGACATGTCAGCAAGCTAAGATATCTTTCCCACTAGGTAACCAAGTGGCGCCACTAGATACCATTTGCTACATTACTTATTTGCCATCAGAAATTAGACCCTTGCCCTTATTTGCCATAGAAAATTTGCAATTCCCTTATCTGCCATCGGATTACAATTCGCATCCCCTATTTGCCACTCCAGCGACTTTGACTAATAGACAATTTTGCTCCCGCTACAACAGTGTACATGCTACAGCACCAAAAATAGGTTTGTCTCAATGTGTACTTTATGCCAAAAAGAAGTTTCAAATTTTTCAGATGAAAATTTGAGGTGATTTTGCGTAAAAATAAAATATTGCCCCTAATTTCATCCTAAAATTTTGAATTTTTCTTTGCATATGGTATACACTGAGACGAATCCATTTTGCTACTGCAGCGTAACTAATGCAACGACGGGAGCACGATAATCTAACAACCAAAGTGATAGTAGTGACAGATAAGATATCTGAATTTTGATTCAATGGTAAATAAGGGAAGTGCACAATTTCGATGGCAAATAAGGATGAGTGAAATTCTTAATGGCAAATAAGGAATTTACTCATTACTTTTTGCCACCCCAAGAGCTACAGATTTGCATTTGTTTTTACTTTTATCTTTACTTTTTATCACATGTATATTAAAAGCAGTAGTTACAAACTTATTGTTGCATGCTTATGTGCTTTCTCTTCTCATTGGAGTTAGGATGTCACTCCATTTCGGAATCCTTTGAGTAAAATATGATCAACACACACTTCGAAGTATTTGGGAATTTTAGGTGTGAGATATCCATTGCACTGCTGCTCCGTTCAGTAACTGTTTTGTTGTTTTCCCCTGCACTTTGCAGTGTGCATAAGGAATGGCATCAGTTCTGACATTGTCAAAGGAACTGTGCTTTGATTTCACCATTCATTTTCAGTCCTAACTACTTTAAAAAGAAACTTCGATTGAACAATTCAGTTGGGAAGTTCATTTCCATCTTTATCATTTTACTTATA
Organism: Eragrostis tef; assembly: GCA_000970635.1. Lineage (NCBI taxonomy): Eukaryota > Viridiplantae > Streptophyta > Magnoliopsida > Poales > Poaceae > Eragrostis > Eragrostis tef. The sequence continues at coordinate 21,516 of LAPY01001927.1, read as the reverse complement.
TCTCTATATATGTCACAGATAAAGCGTGCTTGCAAACGCGATGTTGGCATGGCAAGCTGCAAGCACTATGTTCACAACTAATATAGTTTGTCATTTTACTTATATCCTCTATATATGTCATAGATGACTCAGATAAGACAGCTAATTTATCACAAACAGAAAAATATTAGCTGACTCAGGACATGAGTTATGACTTTCACCTCAACAACTTCATGGTAACATTCCCTTTACTTAGAAACAGAATCAACATGCATTCTGGATTGTTGATATTAGCAAATACGAAAGAATGAAATAGGTTTTCTGCTCCTTCATATTCTGACTCCTTGATGCTGATGTGCGTGCAGATGGGCCAATCTTGATGCTACTCAACTGTTCCGGTTCAGCATTGCCGCAACTACCGGCTGCCTATGTGCATGTGTACTGTTCATCTGAAACACAGCTGTGTCCCCTAGTTGTACCAATATATTACTTGAGCCATGAGCCTGAACTCCCACGAGAATACCTGCTTGGTAGAACTATGGGAGGCTAAAATCTATGACAGCGAGGCGCAGTGGTGCAATGTCCATCTGTGAGTAGTGGTGCAATCATCATGGCCTACGCTTCCTAACTATCTTAGCTCGCATTCTATTAGTCTTATCTGATCAAATTTCCAGGCTCTTGTGTCTGACATCATGGCATCTGAGGTGTGGGATACTTGGGGATTTAGCGGTTGTGGACAAGGACGGCGGTGTGTGGAAACTGTGATGTCAACGATGTTGAGACTGGAATCCGTGATGGTTTTGCCGGGCATGCCATGTACAGTTGAGGTGCTGTGCCAGTCTTGCGTGGGTGTCGGTTGCCTCATTTTAGGCTTCATCAGAGTTTGTATTCCATTCGAAGTCATGTGCATCCGCGTGAAACTCCATCTGAGAATCAACTGAAGGTGACCTTTTTGATGTCTCTTTCCTCAGAGAAATTGTCAAGGATTACATATCTCAGGTTCTTTGTGCAATACTGCTACGGGAGTTTGAATTTGGTTCCTTGTTAGAGTCTGTGTGGAGGCAATGTGGTTCTTTATATTTATTTTCCCCTTTTTCAGTTGGCGGACGTAGAAGCATGGCCGTAGGCCTCCCAGCTGTCTGGCAGCTGCGCGTACACCTCCTTGGCTTCGAGAGGCAGCTTGAAGAACTCAGTGGTGTCTCTCCTCATGTCCTGGATCACCTCATCCAGCACCCCATGGTTGATGATCTGCACGCATGATGTGAAGGATAACTGACACGCCAAAAACAACTCAACGCAAGAGTGGTAAAAGCATGTGGAAATAGTCAAATAGGTGTCTGTACCTGGAAGAAACCTTGTTGACAGGCAGACCCCTTGCGCAGCTCCTCTTCCGACGACTGAGGGTCGAGCAACCTGCCAAGATCGACCACTGCGATCCCACTGCCAACGACGACGACCTCCTCGTCGCGGGCCCTGCTCCGTCCTGACGTACCGTTCAGGCACCTCCTCGCCAGATTCGTTCCAAGTTTGCGCGAGTGCCTGCACGTTCGGCACCGTCAGATGTCCTGCTGCCTTAGCGTGCGCCATTGTTGATGATTTGGTTCTTCTTCCTGCAGATTGCTGGTGTTGGCTTGTTGACTTTAGTTTCGGAGCACGTCTCACAACGTGGTCGTTCAGTACTAGGAGTCCAGAATATATGATGCACCGGTGAATTCAGTTTCGTTTGTTAAGGCTGCTACCATTATTTCTTTTGAGGCGGCAGCTAACGTCGAGTACTAGACAACGTTAGTATCACATATCAGTTCTTTTCTTTATCTGTAGTGTAGTGCTCCCTTGTTTTGCATTTAAACCCAAGTCACTCCCAAAAAGATAAGGAGACGTGCTAATCTATTATAGGAGGTGTGTCTAATTAAAAATTTACAACCCCAATCTCAAATCTAAATTGTAATAAAAGTAGGAAAAAAAATGTGCATATTGTTTAGTTTACATCACAAGGCAGGTATGGAATCACTTGTAGGCATAAATTCATCCATTTTAGAAAACTGAATCTATTCTTTCTTATAAAAATATAAAATTGTGTGGGAACATAACAAAATTAGAAAAACAGGCTCTACATTATACGATGGTGATAGACAACTCACTAGACACCAAGATCTGAAAAAAAAAACTTAAGCCTTCGCCACAAAGAAAAACTAATTAAATTCAGATGGGTTTGAGTTCATGGTGTTGTACATGCAAGTAAACGAGGACATATATATGTAAGTACATAAGCATACTAAATGGTAAGGTCTAATGGCAGCCCAAGGCCCTACTATAACACACAATGTCGAACCTAGCTTTCTATGGAGGAAACTAGACACAACAAATTATTGTTTATGACTACCCAAATCATTCATAAATTGTTCTTCCAAATCACTCAAATGAGAAAAATTTTACTCTGCATGTTTTTGCCGCAAAGATGTGAGCTATATTATTACAAGTCCTTACACCGGAAAATACATTACAAACTGAAATGTACAAAACCAACAAATACTTGTTAAATTCAAAATTTTGCCCGCATTAAAAAGATCGGCCGCCTTTCAGTTCTCTACAATTTGTGTCTAGTATGATATTTTTCATACCCTCTCTTGATAACAGCTTGAACACGTTTTTATGAACATGAGAATTGAAGGATAAAGAAAACAATTTGCAATATCATTAAACTTAAATTTATACATGGAAAGAAGATGCATAATGTTAAAGCCGCATTCCCATGTCTCTCGGCACAAAGTGATTTAAAAATCACTATTCCTTCACATGGAAATTTTGGTAGCAAAAAATGTAGGTGTCTCTTGTTTAGTTGTTCATGCCTCTAAACGTGAACCTTTTTTCCATCATTGTAATACATATGCATTAAAATACTCTAAAAGGAAGAAGTGTTTCCTATAAACGAAGAAAATATAAGTTTCCCATAGAAAAGATAAAAGGAAACACAATTTTAATGCATATTTCACTCATTCACTCACACCAATTTGTCAGCCATGTCCTAGCTCTTGCGCTGGTGCCCAAAGATTTCAGAAGACCACAATCATAGAAGGATGGTAGTTTCTTCTAGAAGAACATAGAAATGATAAAGGTAATTCTTGGACAGAATAGTAAATATCTAAACCATATGACCATTCGGTGGGATATATGAAACAATCTTGTCCCAAATAGCTAATCCATCGCAAAGTTCTTTTATTTTTCATCCATCAATAATTGCGGGGCCCTAGCCCGTGTCATACTCGTAACTTGGAGAACAGGTTTATCCAACACTTCATTTCCACTAAATCCTGTAGTGGTCGAGGTGGCTCCTTCGTCCATCAAACTTCGTCGAGGTCCATCAAGCTTCGTCGAGAAGAAGCGCTTCATGAAATCAGTGTGGCTCGCCGATTTGAACCGTGGCCCGGCGTCGCCTTTCACGAGCTCAGGTAGAGGACCGACCGTTGTGTCGGGGCAAACCTGGTGGAACATTGCTGCCGCGATACGCTCTCTGTTTGGGTGCACCACGACCCTATGCTCAACGCTTCTGTATCTCCCGTTGCTTAGAATCTGCAAGCAGCAGTGGCTCATCAGACAGATGCCTTTTTTTTAGCATTCGTAGGAACATATATAGAATTATATATGGAATACTAGTAAACAGCCGGGAATTAGATAATCTTCAGAGTTGAATATGCCTGGCGGCTAGCACCTTTGGTGCAATTTACGTGTTGTTTAGGACACAGAGTAATTAAGCTTTCCAGCGATCGATTAAACTAACAACGTAAATTTGAACTTAATTACCTCGAGTATATCGCCGATGTTGACGATGAACGCGCGGTCGAGAGGTTCGACGGCGAGCCACTTGCCGTCGTCCGTCCCAATCTGCAGGCCCTGCACGCCGTTGACGTGGAGCAGCAGCGTCAGGCCACAGGCGTCGGTGTGCGGCGACAGGCCGATCACCTTGCCTGCCTGGGCGCACGGCGGGTAGTAAGTCACCTTCATGGTCTGCGGCTCTCCCCGGAACACCTGAAACAACCGCTCCGGCTGCTCCAAGCCCATGTCCGCCGCCATGAACCGAAGCAGGCACGACACCACCCTCGCCGCCTCTGCCGAGTACCGATCCACGGAGCTCCTGCGCATCGTGTCAAAAGTGAATTGTTAATCATGCACAAGCGTGCTTCGTGCAAGCTCATCAGTACATCATGTTTGGATCGACCGGGACCTGAAAGACGGGGGCTGCTCGGGCCAGAACCTCATGTCCCGTGACTCCGTGGGACGGAGCATGAGGTAGATCATGTCCGACCAGTCCAGCTTCTGGTTCTCGGACAAGACGAAGACCTGCCCGTACCCCTCGAGGCCGGACTCCGGTAACTGCGCGTACGCTTTCCTGGCTTCGAGCGGGAGCTTGAAGAAATCGGCTATGTCTCTCGTCACGTCCTGGATCACATCATCCGGCACCCCGTGGTTGATGAGCTGCATGCAGGATATTGCAGGCACACACCGTTTGTAAGTGACACCAACGTAAATTCCCTCCCATCTGGATGCCACGAATTTCGCAGGCACAAACTTATTTGCCGTCGTGGCGTACCTGAAAGAAGCCCCACTGCTGGCACACAGACCCGAGGTTCGCGAGCTCCTCTTCCGACGTCCGGGGGTCGAGCAACCTGCCGAGATCGACGACCGGAAGGGCGCAACCGGCGACGACCTCCTCGGCGCAAACCTCCTCCGTCCTGACGAAACGATCAGGCACCTGCTCGCCTGAGCCGTTCCAAGTCTGCGCGAGTGCCTGCACGTTGGGCACCGGCAGAGACCTCCCTGTTTTCACGTGCGCCATTGATGTTCTGGTTCCCCTTCTTCCTGCGACTGTGTGGTGATCAGTTAGTTGATCACTCCCTTGGCTGGCAATTGTTTTCAGAGAATGGCTTGTGGTCTTATCCTGAGCGCTGAGCCCTCAGTATCAGGAACATGTACTGAACAACTGATGACGCTGACATGCTACAAAATTGTACTGTAATAAGGAGCCTCTTTCTCTCTTCTTCTGCTTATTTTGCATTTGCATAGGCAGAAAAAGATAACGAAGCGCCCAGCTATGTCGGAGGGTTGGTCAAACACTCAAGCTAATTCTATTGCTGTCCGCAATAAAAATGCATTACAGTGGATCTAACTGATGTTTACGCAAGGCCACCATTTTTCATGGACGGCAGGTGTAAGATCACTTTCAGACATAGTTTATCCATTTTAGAAGAACCACTTAACATCTTTCTTCACAAAAGAATTTTTTCTATATGATGTGACTGGCTTAATGTAAGCAGTCAACTTTCAGACTGCAACGACCCTGATTGATGGTTCTTTCCATACAGTACATATCACATGCCCAGTGTCATGATAGCAAGACGGTCTAAAGAGTTAAACCGAGCGCTCTAAAGTCACTTTACGGAAACTTCATACAAGTACACCATGTGAGATGAGAACTTTTGCGAAAAGAAACATGCAACGATGTGCATCACAAGTTGCTTATTTTTCACATCGTTGCATCAAAAGCTTCGGCAATCTCGGCACACAAATCATTAGACCCATAGACATCATTAGCCGGATATATAACCCTGATCCACCCTACAGTTCTTCATTTGGCGCTGCTTGGAACGAACATGGATTTTAACTAAATCCTGTAGTAGTCGAGATTGCTCCTTCGCTCATCAAGCTTCGTCGAGAAGAAACGCTCCATAAATTCTGTGTAGCCCGCCGACTTGTACCTTGCCCTGGCGCTGCGCTCCAGAAGCTCCGGCAGAGGGCCGACTGTTATGCTGTCGCATGGCTGGTGGAACATGCCTGCCGAGATGCGCTCTTTGTCGGGGTGCACCATGGCCCTGTGCTCAACACTTTTGTATCGCCCGTTGCTCAGAATCTGCAAGTAGAAATCGGGCACGAGTCACATTGCTTGTGATTAGCATAAGCAAACATGGTTCAAGTATTCAGTTTCTTTTCTAAGGTGCAATGTTCCACCCAGCTCCAGCTAGTCCATCCACAGGCGGGCCTTGTGTTAGCAGTGGCACAATGGTGAACCATTAACGTGGGCTGTATATTTTATCAAATGTGGACGTTCCATCAGCTATGGATATAGCTGGTACTATTTTTTGAGCACATTGTGGCTAACATTTCTTTTTTGGGCGGCGGCTATCATCGAGTACTAGAAAACATTATCATCAGCTATTTATCTGTAGAGCTACCGCAGTTTTGCATTTAAACCTTAGTCACTCCCAAGAAGATGAGGAGACGTCCTACCCTAAGGTTGGTCAAGTACTCAAGCGTTAGTGATTGATATTGATAACCCAAATCTCAAATCTAAATTGTAATAAAAGTAGAAAGAAATATGTATACTCCTGTTTATATCACAAGCGCGGTTATGAAATCACTTTTAGCCATAAATTCATCATTTAGAAGGTAGTAATTACAAATATAAAAGACTCCCGCTACGGTAGTCCCAAATAAATGTAGACCGTCCATTTGATTAGATTTTGAGACAAAAGAAGGTTCAAGATTTCAACCGTGTCTACTTTTATTATTTTCTTTTTCTTTTGTTTTGGAAAGTATGCATCATTATAGGAAGCTTTTATCCAAAGTACGTTGTTATGATTTTGTATGGCACGTAATTCTTTTCCTTTTCCACGTTTTGGACATGAACATGATACGTTTTTTTTAGATGTGTGTATGATTTGGGTTTTTTTTCTAGACGTGCATGCATGCCGTGACACATTTTGAACCCGACGAGATAAGTTTTTTTGGGACCTGCATGCCGTGATGGTGGAAGCCTGGAAGGCACTGCATCACTATTGTAGCTCTTATTTTTTCACCTAACAAAATAAAGTACCGATATAGATGACGTGATCATGAATAAAAAACTATGGATCAACATATGTCAGAAAGTAAAGTCCGAGAAGAACTGTGAGATTGAGGGAATGTACACAAAAATTTGGGAGTGGGAGCACACAAAAAATGTGAGAGAAGATCAGGTGAGATATCAAGGGGAAGTAATTTTTTTTAAGAGGAATGTTATGAATATTAGATCCGGATTGGTTAGCTGTTTAGAATTGCCTAAGGAAATAAACGTGTTTGTAGTGAGGAATATTACCCATCGATTGATGATTTTCCATGAATGGATTGCCGATTGATTCCTAATTTTCCATGAAAGGATATTGCATTGGTTGTCTGTATTTTTACTATTTTTTATTTACTCCTAAATTTATAAAATCAAAGGCTATGATTGTGATTGATTTCTAGAGAGGAAGGACTACGATAGCGGTGCCCATATAAAATGGTGTGCGAACATAACAAAACTAGAAATACTAGCATATCACCTAATGCACTAGCACGGGCTAGTAATTTAGAAGTATGTGAACAGTATAGATATGTGCAGCTAATTTTTTCTTGCTGTTGTGCGCACTCAGTGAAAAGAGATACTACTCCCTATGGTTCAAACAGGTTAGTTTTAGATTTTCTCTAAGTCAAACTTATGTTATTAATATCTTTGACTAATAATTTCTAAAGTCCGTATAGTTAAGAAATGTGAATTCTGTATTATGAGAGTGTATATCATGACAATTCTAAAAGCATAAATCTTATGTTGTTAATCTACATGAATTTCTAGGAAATGTTAGTGCAACATAAAAAAATGTTTGACTTATGATAAATTAAATCTTTTTAAAATGGCGTACCTGAAAGAAGCCCCTGTATTGGAACGCAGTTCCGAGGTTCACTAGCTCTTCTTCCAACGACCGGGGGTCGAGCAACCTACCGAGATCGAAACGACCGGGAGGGCGCAGCCGGCGACGACCTCCTCGGCGCAAACCTCCTCCGTCCTGACGAAACGTTCAGGCACCTGCTCGCCTGAGCCGTTCCAAGTCTGCGCGAGTGCCTGCACGTTGGGCACCGGCAGAGACCGTCCTGTTTTCGCGTGCGCCATTGATGTTCTGGTCCTCCTCCTTGCTACGACTAGTGGTGATCAGTTGATCACTCCATTGGCCGGCGATCTTTTTAGAGAATGGCTTGTTGTCTTATGCAGAGTACTCGCTAGAAAATTGCACTACGAAGCCTGTTTCTCTCGTGTTTCTTTTACATGTGCATAGTCAGAAGACACAGAAAAAGGATAAAGAAGCACCCATCTGTATCGGAGGGTTGGTCGAACACTCAAACTAATTCTATTGGTGTTGACCTCCACGATAAAAATGCATTACTACAGTGGATCGAACTGATGTTTTTGCAAGACCACCATTTTTCGTGGATGGCAGGTGTATGGTCGCTTTCAGATATAGATTATCCATTTTAGAAGAACCACTTAACAACTTTCTTCACAAAAGAATATTTTTGTACGATGTGACTGGTTCATAAAAAGCAGTCAACTTTCAGACTGCAACGATCCTGATTGTTGGCTCTTTCAATGCATATCCCTTGCCTAATGCCATGCATGACAGACAGACAGAC
>LAPY01001926.1:76728-94646 GCA_000970635.1 Eragrostis tef | reverse complement strand
GAGGGGCGACTTTGCCGTTGTCGCCCCTGCATTGGGCGACTTGCCCCAGTCGCCCGAAGGATGGGCGACTGGTCGATTAGTTTTGCAATTTTTTAAACGTGCGGTTATTAATAAAAATATAATAAAAAATTCGATTAAAAATAAAAAAAAAAACTCACGAGCCGTGTTGTGGTGGGATGATAGGTGGGCTGATAGGTGAGCTGTATCGTCCTGCCTCTTACGCGTGTCGGGCCGTGCTGCCCACTGGGCTGGGGGTCGGCCCAAGCATGACACGGGCCTTAGTGCCGGGCTAGCCTGGCACAATTTTTAGTGGGTCGGGTCGGGCTATAACCAAGCTAAAATGACCATGCTTCGTGACAGCCCATTTGACACAGCCCATTTGGTCAATGTCGACACGAATTGGCACTTACGAACTCGTCTTTTCCCTCTCGGCCGACGCGGCAGGCTACTTGGACACAAGTGCCGCACGCGGGCGATGTTCGTAGCCGTAGCCCATGGCCTTGTTGTCTTTTGTTAAGCCTCATCAGAGACTTTCAGGACGGCCCAAACATCATGTTAAGACAACCCAACGGGCTAGCGTTGTAGGCCTGGCTTCGATCTCAGCTTGAGCCAAATTCCTTGTGAAGCTTTATCTTCACGCATGCATGTGATATAGAGCACATATATGCATAAGGTGCGATAAATTTGTATGCCCACATTATAAATTTGTGCATCCTTTTCATTTATTTATTTTTCTGCAAGACAATGCTTGGTACATACTAGTTATTTTTGGGAGACGTAGCTATATAAGTGTGAAGAGATACAAATGAACTTATTGGGCAACATTTGTTCTGTACTACAGAATATCAAAGACCCCCTTCAGACAAAGACCGGTCTGTTTCACGATTTGCCTTCCTTCTTCGTTGGGCCGAGCTTGATAACAGCCGGAATGTGGGTGTTGAACAAATACAGTCTCCAGCTGAAGCAATTGGGATCGAAGTTAAACATGTATCCATCACCGTGCCCCGCGCCTGTCGCCCTCCACAGCTTTCTCAAGTTTGTGTCATCAAAGCTTCACAAGGATTACAGTTAAGAGAGCGAAAAAGATGAATCAGCATTACATGTTAGAATATATACAGGAGACTATATGTCTTTTGGGAATAGGCTGGGATATTTATATTTCGGTGTCTAAAAAATTGCCGTCAAGTATAGATTCAATGCACATATATTCATATAGCTTCTAGCATTCAATATTTCTAATAGCAACTCATTCATATATATATAGTTTCTAGCATTATATATAGGAGGAGGACCACCCCCCCTCACCCCCACACACCCACCCACCCACCCACAACTTATTGCAACTAAAAAGCACTGAAAACGAGGGCCAAGAAAGGTCATACAAGCAAGTGCTTTGAGCAGTGGCGGAGCTGGACGAGAAATTCAGGGCGGGGGGTAGGGGGGACCATTGGACAAGAATAATGATTGTTGGTTGCAAGAAAAATTGCCAATTTGCACCCTATGAGATACGCACAAACGAGCCATATGTGAATTCATATTTCAAATAGCAATAAGAAAATCTACCAAAGGGATCTTCTAACATTATAAGAGGAAGGGATTGAATTTAGGAGCATGACAGAACTAGAACCGTACTAATCGGAGCTAGAACGAATAAGATATGGATTCCTGAAGCAAAGGATGATTTCAGGAAAAAAAAACAGAACAGATTAACCATTGATTACTTCTTCGGGGGGAAAACTGGCTAGGAATCACGCTTTCATAGAATTAGCAAGATAGGCCAAAACACTTAGGTTTCTACAGGGAAACGTCTCCTCAGAATTACTGAACTTAACTGCCACACAAGCCAGCAAAAGGGATATTTCCTATAGCGTTGGCCAAGGTGAAGTCCAAGCAGTGAACGAACAGCATCTTGACAGCCATCCAAATTTACTCCAAGGTGAACTGTTGGGTGAACTCTAACTATCAGCCTCAAACCAGAGAAAAGGGCAAGCCAAACGAACCAGAGCTCTCACTTTTGGGTACGCACTCATCCTAGATAAACTCGTTCTGCTAGAGATATCAAAGTTACAGCCTTGACAGACTGAAACAGAGCAGACAGCGCATCGCCTGATTCGCCCACGGTGGTTCGCGGCAACTGTTGATGGTTCCAAAATCGTGGTTACGCGCGGGCGCGCGGCCAGTCGAAGGAACGGCGATGTGTTTTCTGCTATTGCCTGCCGACTGCTGATGCTTTCTTGGGCTGCCAACTGCTGATGCTTTCTTGGGCTGCTGCATCCAACGCTGATAGGCTTGTAACTTGGACTAGAAACAGGCCCCCAGCACCGCCCGTTGGCTTTGAGGTCCTTGCCCATAAAAAGGGCGACCCTATACATAGGTTGAAATCTTACCCATAAGCAAGTGATTTCTTTCACTTGCACAAACTTGGATTGGAACCCTCGGTAGCCTCGCTCATAACTGGAGGACTTACCCACCACGCTGTTAGCATGTTTGCTAAAGTTCAGCATTCCTTATGTTCACGGTTTTAGTTGCAAACTGAATTTGTTTCTGGTATGCTATTTTTATAAACATGTGAATAAGAGGCGCCATACTTTTTCCATTATCTAATAATCAGTGCAAATATGAAGTTTTTGTAGCCATGATAAATTGATAACCCTTCCACACATGCGTGCGCGCACGTGCCACACACTTTGTTTTTACACACGCGCGCAAAGAAATGGACCACAATTTTGTTTATAAATCTCACCGTCCCTTGAAGAAGGCATAGGGGGCATAAAACTTGGCTACAAGCATGAACTTATTAAGCTTCGGTTGAGCTTGTTGTGATACTTGGAGAATGGCCCACCAAGTAATATATTCACCGCATACAACATCTGTGCGCCATAAGGTACGTACGCCCAAGTGATCAGTAATGACCTCATCTAAGGATATAGGAGAAGTTAACCCGAAGAAGAGGAGAAAATGATACTTGTACCTGGAGTGGTATCTTATACACTAGCAGCATATATGCATAGAAATATGCGTATCTGCTAAACAATAGTAGCCTTTTATACTGGGTGGTCCTCTCTCCAATCTTCACAGGAGGGTTGATTAAAACGTAAGCATATGTTGATTCCTCTAGAAGATGATACGACAGTGGGTTTTGGAGAGCTGAAGCCACATGGTAAATTACTTGAGTTCCAGCATCGCCGTAGTGAGTAGCCATGGCTACAATCATAGCACTGACCACCATGTCTCCTGGTATCTATCAAATTTAAGCATTTCCTTCGTAAATAAGTTCTGTGTGACAAACTGCATATGTGCACTAACCGCATCAAGTATGGAGTTGCCCATGAAACATGGAAGCTTTTGCTCGTAGTACGCAACAATCAAAGCATCAATTGTCCTGCAACCAAAATGATAGTATATGTAACGAGTCAAACGACGATCAACATTAGGAACTGGGATCAGCTTAGTTAATGAGAGACATGAATGTACATCTCCACCACCAAGTTTCGAGTTTAGATGCCTATTTCTTCTTAATTCGAGGCACCTAGTCCCTCGTAGCTTGGTCAGGCTTTTTATTCTTTCAAAAAAACGGTGGCCAACGTATATATCCATGCAATTCTTTGGAACTTTCTGTGTCTAGCTAGTTAAGTTGATATGTTTGTTCGCTAAAAATAAGCGTCAATGTGGCTGCCCAAGTACCAAATGTGGGGAATCTTTAGGGAATTTCATTGATATTAAAGCATAGTACATCTCTAGATTATGTAAGCAACTCAAACAACACCAACTCTATTGATCGAGATAACAAAACCTTAAAAGACAGCAAATTACACCATCTAGAATCATCATCCCAGACATATATGCTACGGAAGAGAAATCCATTTTAAACTAACACGGCCATCTCGCCATCCACTATTTCCATTCTCATCTCCGACGGAGAAAACAGAAACCCAATCTTTTCGCAAAAAATAGGTAGACTACTAGCCATCCACATGCTACGAGAACGTGTGAGAACTATGAGAACTCTAAGCTAGGTCACATGATCTTGATCTAAAAGGGCGCACAGGAAGAGGTGGGAGGAGGAATTTGCAAAAGTATGATTAAGTGGGCAGTGATTTTGCAAATCCCTCCTCCCATCATAATTCATGCGTCTCATTGGATCAAGATTATGTGGTCTAGATTGGAGTTCTCATAGTTCTCACACGAACCTGGTTCTCATAGCATATGTTGTCTTCTTGTGGAGTCGCCGCCTAAGGCTCTTTCACGGGAGCCCAGGTCTCTGAATGAAATTAACGCCCACATGTGGAGAATTTAACGATATTTTTTTGCGAGAACTAACATGATACATGTAGTCATAGATATACATCATATGACCTGCTTATATCTGATAAATACAGCCAGAAACATGTTGGAATACATACATACATACATACATACATACATACATACATACATACATATATATATATATACCTGATTCCTTCTATCCATCCGGGAAACGGATCCTGGAAAGTGCTTGTTATCATGCTTGGGCGTACAATGACAACCGGGAGGTTTCCTCTCATACACCCAAGCAACATCTCTCCCATAGCCTTGGTGAACACATAGACATTGGGCCACCCAAAGTACTTAGCCCTAAAATTGAGACATTATATATGATCTCATTTTTTTGAAAAAAAAGACCATAGGTATTCTAACCTCTGCTTAATCAGGAAGGAATTTTGTAGACAACTATGTTTTTAGGTTGATCCTTTCAATGAGTAATATATCCAACAATAATTGGACACGTACTGATTATCATGATTATACAATAATAAGGTTTGCATACCTCTTGAATCCGAGATCCTTCATGGCTACCTTTTCTGACAGTTGAGAGTTACCAGCACCGGAACGCGCTATCATATGTTTTGCTTTGACCTCGTCAACCAACTCTCGCTCTGCTTCAATGTCCAAGTAGCAATCATGCTTCCGTATTTCAGCCCTCTGGAGCGGTTTTTCTAGTAGCAAGCCAGCCTGCTCACCGGCTACATAAGCTGTTAAAGAAATCAATTAAAAGTTAATTTTAAGCTAGCATTCTAACTAAACTATGTCAAACGTAAATACATTTTTTTGTGCTTGCATTTGTGCTCGTGTAACATAAGAATAGCAAAATATGGTAAACAAGAAGAGATATCAATATTGTAAACAAGAAGAGATATCAATATTGTTGAATTTGGCCTCTAATTTCAGTACTACCATGTTCCCAAACCTCTATTATAAACGAAGGCCCTGTTTGGATCCAAGAGGCTAATTGTTAGTTGAATAATTTTTAGTCTCTGAGGCTCCAAAAAGAATGACTAATAGATGGGACTAAGTGTTAGTCTGTCGAAGGAGTAATACTAATCCTTTTATTTAGTCCGACTCAACTAATAGGGACCAACAGGTGCAGCAGAACGGTAATTTATGATATATAGAGAGCATTTTAGCTAGGCTAACTGTTTCATAATACAATGATAGGTAACTTTTCTTTCTTTTTCCTTCGATAAATCTAATAATTACTAGTCCTTGAGAGCGAATGTGGTGAATTCTTTTCTTAGCCAAAAAAAGTAATAGATAGAATATTGAAATTATCTCTTTTCCCATATATCAATTTTTTATTTAGGATGGATATATAAAGTACCTTTCTAATATATATTTTTCTTGGGTCTTGGTACCTATCGCACAATTTTAAGTACCTTTTGACAAGTACCTTTCAAGGCTACCGTTGGACTACTGTTGAGGAATGTAACTTAAGTTTCTTTCAAGCACTGTAACACAGCTCGTAACATGCCGTGACACTTACCGGTGGAAACATGAAGGAGCATTTGGAGCTTAATACACTGCTGGGCAAAATGGCAAACGTTCGCGGTTCCGTAGGTATTGGATGCCAAGGCAACATCATACCTACACATCGACAAAATGAAACTAAACATTTTATTCAATTTGTTTGCGCATATGTACGGCCTTTGAAACGTCCACACACACACACACACACACACACACACACACACACACACACACACACACACACACACACACACACACACACACACACACACACACACACACACACACACACACACACACACACACACACACACACACACACACACACACACACACACACACACACACACACACACACACACACACACACACACACACACACACACACACACACACACACACACACACACACACACACACACACACACACACACACACACACACACACACACACACACACACACACACACACACACACACACACACATATATATATATAACTACTCCCGGATGTATTTACTCCCACATTAAAAAAACCACCATGGTTATGTGTATATACCCATTTATCATTTTGGGTATGTACATATACCCAAAATAAGATTTCTCAAAGTGATAACCATGAAAAATTTTGAGTGGAGCTCACGTTTTTCTACACCTTATTATATATCGCGTTTCATGTATAGAAAAAGAAGTATGTCCATAAAATTGATGTATCCTCATATAAAAAAAAAGAGTATGTCCACATACCACTTTTAAAAATCAAGTATGTGTACATAATTTTTTTAGAAACCCCAAGTATGAAGAAATACCCTCTAAATTGTGAGATACAAATGTGAGAGTAGCTACACCCGGGAGTAGGAAAAAGGCTTATATGTATATATAATGTCTTTGCACTTATATGTACCTCTTATAAAAATTGGTGACTGCAGCTCCGTTTATGATAATATCAATCTCCTCATACAATTTCTTAACCTGGGAGCTGTCAAGTCCAAACTCTTCATGTATGATGTCCCCGGCTAAAGGGATTACCTTCTCTTTCATGAAATAGTGAAAATTAGCTCCATGTTTTTGTCGCAGGACATCGAAGAGTTCTTTCCCTACAACCTTTTGGATACGGAAAGGGAAAAATTAACTGATATTTACATTTCATAATCTTCTTGTAACTGAGAAGCGCCCCGGCAAATTAGTCTTATGAATAGCACAAGTATCAAAAGCATTGTTGATTGAGGAAGCATACTATTAACGATTTTATTCACAACCTAGTTAGTTTTCGAATTAGGACTGCCCAGCTCTGTTCAGTCCCATAAAGTTCAAGAGGCTAAAATCTCTCTCTCTCTCTCTCTCTCAAAATTGAAATTAAAATTTCATAAACAAGAATACAAGATTATATACAAACCTCGTCCAGCACACGCTGCTCAGCGGCTGCGTCGTCCGGTGCCCGCACCAGCAGGTAGACCTTTCTCAGACCTGGCTGAACTCGTAGCATCTTCTCTACCAGCACTGTGCATCAGTTATTCAGTTAAGTGCAGGAAAGAATTAACCCAAGAAATTGTGGATCAGAGCAGATAGATGTATAGTGAATGCAGAATCTCTCTCTGTAAATATAACCCTTTTAATACTTTTTCCAAGGAAGCCAGTTGAGTCAGTCACCAGGATGGTCCTACCCCTGAAACACCCTGCCACTGTAGTGGCGTCCATTGACGGCTACCTGTCTTATACCTTGTGACCGTAAGTGCGTGGATGTACCTGAAACGAATTACTATTGGTTTATGCGATTACGCGTATGCCTCACCTTTCCCGTTTCTTGACGTGCTAGTTATATATAGGCGGGCATGTGTTCTTGATGGTGTTTCTTTCATGTCATTATCGTTGGAAGATGGCCTTGTGCCTTTGGCCCTTTGAGCATGTCTTTATTATCTACTAATCCATGTATTAATTGAAATCCTTTTATTTGCACCGCAATGTTTTCTTATGTTATCTGCAAAACAAAAGCCCACTTAACTATACCTCTTCCGTTTTTAATTGTCGCCATTATTTTTTTTGCTATGTTTGACCATTCTCTTATTCAAAAAAGTGTGAACAATATCATATATTTTGTTATGATTTCTTTCATCTCCAATATAAGTTTGAACATAACATATAATTTTGTACATTCGAACAAATATTCTAAATAAGACGAACAGCCAAACGTAAATAAAAAAATTAATTGCGACAAACAATTTTAAAACAGAGAGAGTATATAATGATAAAAAAAAGTTTATGACATATGAGGCCCAGGGATGATACTCCGAGATTCAATTTAATTTTAGCTTGATCACAACAACGAAGCATAGTCCAAATTTGAGCACAACTAAACAGCTCTTGCGCCTTGCCGGCGCCTTCCAAACGATCCATCATCATGGAGCGACCAGTGGCAGCTTGATTGCCGTCATCTGCCATTTTGCTTAAGGTTTGCCCTCTGGTTGGCGACCGCCGGTGTCATGCCTTCTTGTTACATCATTGCTTGCCATGTCGTTCTGACGGGGGGTCTAGTGTGCGGTCACCGCAAAAGGATTTGCTTGCGGTCGTTGCTATTTGTGGAATTCAGACCAGCTGTCGGAGAGAGAGAAAGCATAAGAAGCGCGTGCGGGTGGAGTTTGTTGGAGTAGGAACCGCGCTAATGTCATCATTGTTTCCCAACTAAAAAAATACGTAAAGTGCAAACCAAGCATCCAAATAAAAAACCGATTTTACCATTGTGTTTCTCGTGACGAGATCTTCGAAATTAGACCCCCACTTGAGTATATTTCGACAAAAAAAATTAAGACTAGAAAAGTTGCTGCAACTTTTTCCTTTGGTCGGTCAACTTTTTGACTTGTTTCTCCAACTTTTCCGTAAAGTCGTCCAACTTTTTCAATTGATACTCCAACATTTTCGTTTGTTGTTCAACTTTTTTATATGTTTTGTCTAACTTTCTCCGTTCCTTGCTGCAACATTTTCGTTTGTTGTCCAACATTTTCATTTGTTGCTCTAATTTTTTGATTCGTCATTTTTTTTTGTTTTTCAAAAAAAATTGAAAACATACTCTAGTAAGCTCTAGTTTCGAAGGTTTAGTCGCAACGAACACAACGGTGCAATCAAATCGTAATTCGAAGATTCGGTTTGGAAGCTACGCATTTTTTAAAATGAAGAAACCCGTTTGGGACAGTTGGGGCCCACGGCTGGCGCGCGGCAGCTGTGCGTGAACGGAGCGGTTAAATGGAAGCTGATCTAAGAGCGTTTTGATGACCGCAAAAGCTACCCGCTGCGGTTGACCGCACGACAGAGAATCCCGTTCTGACCCGCCGAAAAATATACACATTAATTTGGCTCGCTTGGCACCCCCCCCCATCCACCATCCATGCGTCATCTCTTGGCTCCAATTTTCTTAACCATCATAATTAATTAGGTTGCCTCGTTAAGGAAGGAAATCTCCGTTGGTCATGAGCCCAGACTTGGCCCAAAAAAAAATTTGGTCGTCTAACTTTTTCGATTTACGCTCCAACATTTTCATTTGGTTTTCTAATTTTTTTATTTGTTGTTAAAATTTTTTTATTTGTTTTGTCTAACTTTCTTCTTTCGTTGCTGCAACATTTTCGTTTGTTGTCCAACATTTTCATTTGTTGCTCTAATTTTTTGATTCGTCATTTTTTTTTGTTTTTCAAAAAAAATTGAAAACATACTCTAGTAAGCTCTAGTTTCGAAGGTTTAGTCGCAACGAACACAACGGTGCAATCAAATCGTAATTCGAAGATTCGGTTTGGAAGCTACGCATTTTTTAAAATGAAGAAACCCGTTTGGGACAGTTGGGGCCCACGGCTGGCGCGCGGCAGCTGTGCGTGAACGGAGCGGTTAAATGGAAGCTGATCTAAGAGCGTTTTGATGACCGCAAAAGCTACCCGCTGCGGTTGACCGCACGACAGAGAATCCCGTTCTGACCCGCCGAAAAATATACACATTAATTTGGCTCGCTTGGCAACTTTGATGGCGTGTTTATTTAATTTGCACCGTGTCACAACCACTTAGGCAATGCGCTATTGAATAATTACAGAACCACTTTCTATAGCCTCGAAATGTATTTCTTAAATAATTTTTATATATTATTATTCCTCGAACATTGTCTCCCACATTTATATGAAGGTGTCTTGTGTTTCTCTCTTCGCCATGCCCCAACACCTCCTTTCAATAGTCAGGATTTGGAACCGTATCTTTTGAGTCAGAGCCATATTCACACCTGTGTAGCATATAAGAATTTTCCGTAATGTTGGATGAGAATTGCCTTATCTGAGTAAATTTATCCTTTTGGATATGGTAGTCCCCTCTGGGACTAGAACCTGTCATGTTTTGTATGGCAGCTAAGAGTTCTTACTATGTAGATGTAGGTATAAGGTCTTTTAGTCAGTGATCGCGACTGTAAATAGTCTTCTATGGAAGTTGTGGTGATATATGTCTATTTGTTTGTGGGCAAAATACCCTACTAGAAAACCCAATTTACTTGTGGGCAAAATACCCACCACAGAACGAAATGGCATATAGCCTAGTGATTACAAGAGTCTCGATAGCACCTCAGATTTTGAGTTCGACTCTCCGTGTGAGCGAATTTTCAAGCATTGATCGACGTTGTGCATTCAGTTGGAGACGACAACCCCATCGACAGCAAGACATCTGTGATGACTTTGTGATCTCAATACCAGTCGGCCTAGTCTTTTGGAGACCCTCATAGAGGTAGGAGTTGCGTACGTGTGTTCATAAGAATGAGTACACACGCGTGTTTGGGAGTGTCCGCATCTCTACTATGCTTTATAAAAAAATACCCATCATGGAAATGGCCCGTGACGGTCAGCCCACAGAAAATAGGACACAATGATATGAAAACAGGGAAAAACAAATTCGTGAATTTCCCTGACACCTTCACGAATTTTTGTGGCGAGTGACACACAGAGAAAATAAATTGAGGAAAAAAAGAAACGCACTTCTGATCATTAACTAAATTACATCAGACTGTACATGTAGGCATATTCAAATGCGGATACAAGTCTACATATTTCAGTTAAACAAACACCTCGATCCAATCAAAATGGTTTACAGGTTAACATATTCCATTTCATGAATCAAACATAAATCAGCACTCATATGACAAGATCCCTTCAGAAATTCCTCCTCACCTTCTAGTTCTCAATCAAAAGTTACTTTGATTCATCTTATTGACGAAACGATGAATTTGTGGTAAAGAAATTGAAAAAAAAGGCTTATATACTGCGGACTGTAATGTACATCCATTGGTAGCTTACCGTAAAACAGAACGAGTATGCAAAGTTAATTGCATGGTATAAAGCAAACAGATAAGACACAATATTTCTGCCAGATCCTAGCTACCTTTGAAATGTTGCCAAGTATTCATAGAAATAAGTGAAACAGTTCTCTTTTACTAATTTATTTGTACATTGCACTAACCTAAAGCTAAAGCAAAGATGGCTTCTAAAATCCTGTCTTGTGTCTTGTCATCACTCGATTGAACGGGATGTTTGGCAGATATTTGGATCATGGAGCAACCTGAGAATCAAGATTAATCTAAGAACATGCAGCGGGTTTATACTTGTTCAGGCCTCCCTACCCGACGTCCAATGTGGATCTTGTATAATGCGTCAGCCTCTGACTAGGGTTGCGGAAAGTGTCAAATACCTCCTCATCGAGGGTGTATATGGGTATTTATAGACCGAAGGCCCTCTATTAGGATCCTATTCTGTTACGATTCACCTTCCCCTTATTTAGTAAGGTGATAGGATCTTATCCCTCAAACTATGTCGTGCAATGCAAGTCTTCGGGAAATTCCAAAATAGTCTTCAAAATATCTAGAAAGTAGGGCTACGACATAAGCCTCCGAACATGTCACCTGGCATATTCACCCAATTAACATCATCTCACGAACACCCTATGACAGGAGAGCCCAAAATACTGATATTCTCACCTAACTTCTTCAAATAACCTCATGCCTTCCATCCTTCGGGAACATAATCTTCGGAACCTTTATGAGTTCGGACTTCGAACACCAACCCGCGCTTGGAATACCACTTTGGAACAAAGAGAAACTCTCATATAAAATTCCCAACAATTTTCACCAAGCTTTTGACTCAGCTTCTTCCTTATCCTGAACCTTGATACGAAAAGGACTTTGACTTGACAAGTCATATTTTGTCTCTAGCGACCTGGCCAGTCTGCCGGAATCTATGCAACAACATCACTTCTCCTCACAGGTTCTCAGAAAAAAGTTCAAAATACTCCATTCCCACTTGACCTTTCGAGCAACCGAAAAGCCAAATCTGTGCCTATAAATTCGGGCTCCACGGGAGCCCCAAGCATCAATTCCATCTTCCATCTTCCATCATGGGCCAAAAAAGATACGCCAACCATAGATTTTTCAAATGGCTCAACACCCAGTTCACCAGTAAATCCGGATATTCTTCTTCCATGCCTCAAACTGATGGTCTTCCTATTAGCAATCCCACCACTGCAGAACCTGTGAATCCTCCTCCACCTCCAATGTCGTTGGGAGACTATGGGCTACCTCCACCAAGCCCTCCTCCAGATCCTCATCAGTTGTAGATCTGGAGGCTGATACCATGGGAGACGAAGAATATCTCTCGTCACCTGGCTCGTTGAAGTCCTTGCTGACCACAACACTATTGGCAACTTTTCAATCCAATTCTTCCTTTTAGTAGCAAGCTTGTTAAACACTTGGGTCTTCATGCCTTTCATGATGATGCCATTAGCTCTCTCCACTTATTCGTTTGTTTAAGCATGCGCCACTGAAGACGTGGGTTGTATAATCCCATAATCAGCACAAAATCTTTCAAACTTGACGTACGCCTGTGAACCACTTCTTCGGGACTCCAAACCAGCTGGTAACAATACCTCGCATGAACTTCACAGCGGCTTCTTGAGTAATATGTGTTACTACTTCGGCTTCAATCCACTTTTTGAAGGTGTCGATAGCCACATACAGAAACTTATACCCTCCTTTGGCTTGTGAAAAAGGCCCTAGAATGTCAATCCCCCAAATAGCAAATGGCCATGATAAGGGTATAGTGTGTGACTCCTTTGCATGACGTGTGCTTTGGTTACTGAAGACCTGGCAGTTTGCACAAGTCTTGACCAGCTTCATTGCATCTTGTTTCGCCCTGTTCCAGTAGAACCCATGGCGAAAGGCTTTCCTCGCCAGCAAATGATATGCAGTGTGAGCGCCGCAAATACCACCGTGGATGTCATTCAGCAATAACCTGACTCCTTCTGTAGCAGACACACACTTCAATAAAATTATGTTGCGGGCTCTTCAATACAACACATCGTCAATGACCATGTACAACTTCGACTTCTGGGCAATGCGCTTCGTAGTCGTATCATCATCAGGGATCGGGTTGTTCTCTAAAAACTGTATAATTGGTAATCTCTAGTCTTCGGCGTGACTCTCCTGAATCTATCACCATCAAGTCCATGAGACGCCTTTGCTATAGAAGGCTTCGTGAGCTTCTCCAAGAACACATCATCAGGGACCGCTGATCTTGACGAGGCTATCCAAGCAAGGTGATCGGCATCCGGATTGTCTAGTCGCGGGATCCATCAAACCCCTTCTCTAGCTTTCGAACTTCTTCCAAATAATCAGCCATCTTCGGATCAGAGCATTAATACTTCTTCTATGTGTCTAACGACTAATTGTTAATCCCCTTTCACAAGCAACCAATCGATACCAAGAGACTTAGCAATGCGGAGACCCAAAACAAGGCCTCCGTACTCTGCAACAATGTTCGCAGCTTGAAACAGCAATTGTATGACATACTTGACCACTCTTCCTTCGGGCGAGACGAACACTACTCCCAAACTGGCACCCTTCAAGGTGAAGGACCCGTCAAAATACATGACCCAGGGTTTGGATTTGGTTGGTCTTCTTCTCCATCATCAGTCCATTCTGCAATGAAATCTGCCAAAGCCTGCCCCTTCAAAGCTCTTCATGGCATGAACTCTATCTGGTATTGCCCTAGCTCTACTACCTGTTGTGCGATCCGACCCACGACATCTTTGCTATGCAAAACAGCCTACAACGGTCGGTCAAACACCACTTTGATGGCTAGTGTGCACCACAGGATTGCATACCGCAGCTTCCTTGAAGTCATCAGGATTGCATACCGCAGCTTCTGCACCACAGGATATCTCGTCTAGGCTTCTTTAAGGATCTTGCCGACAAAATAAACCACGTGCTGCTTGGATCCTTCTTCCACTTCTCGGCCCATCGTGAGGGCCACACTAACTACAGAATCAGTAGCGGTGACGTACAACAGCAACTCTTCTTCGGACTGTGGAGGTACCAAGGGTGGTATCTTCTTGAGGTAACCTTTCAACTCGTGGAACGCTGACTCCGCTTAATCATCCCATTCAAAACCATCATTCTTCCACAACACCTTGTAAAGGGCATGCCTCTGTCACCAAAACTGGAAATGAACATGTTCAATGCTGCCATCATTCTAGCCAGCTTCAGGACTTCTCTTCGGGTTCTGCTTGGCTTCAGCTTCTCGATGGCTGTCATCTTCTTTGGGTTGGCATCAATGCCTCACTACAAAATCATATACCCCAAGAGCTTCCCCAAAGTCACTTCAAAGACACACTTGGCTGGGTTCACCTTCATCTTGTACTTCCTCAAGTTATCAAAGGTTTGCTTCAGATCTTTCAGGAGGTCTTCCCTCTTCTTCATCTTGACGACGATGTCATCAATATAAGAGTCAATGTTCTTCCCGATCTGCCCTTCGAAGACAGGGTTCACACACTTTTGAAAAGTGCAGCCCACATTCTTCAGCCGGAAGGGCATTGTAATGTAGCAGAAAATTCCGAAGTGCGTGATGAACGTTGTCTTCTCTTGATCATCAACATTAAAAATAATTTGATGGTACCTAGAGTAAGCATCCACAAAAACTCAATAATTCACTAGTGAAAGTAGAGTCTACAATCTGATCTATCCTCGAAAGAAGGATTGCCCTAGCTCTACTACCTGTTGTGCGATCCGACCCACGACATCTTTGCTATGCAAAACAGCCTACAACGGTCGGTCAAACACCACTTTGATGGCTAGTGTGCACCACAGGATTGCATACCGCAGCTTCCTTGAAGTCATCAGGATTGCATACCGCAGCTTCTGCACCACAGGATATCTCGTCTAGGCTTCTTTAAGGATCTTGCCGACAAAATAAACCACGTGCTGCTTGGATCCTTCTTCCACTTCTCGGCCCATCGTGAGGGCCACACTAACTACAGAATCAGTAGCGGTGACGTACAACAGCAACTCTTCTTCGGACTGTGGAGGTACCAAGGGTGGTATCTTCTTGAGGTAACCTTTCAACTCGTGGAACGCTGACTCCGCTTAATCATCCCATTCAAAACCATCATTCTTCCACAACACCTTGTAAAGGGCATGCCTCTGTCACCAAAACTGGAAATGAACATGTTCAATGCTGCCATCATTCTAGCCAGCTTCAGGACTTCTCTTCGGGTTCTGCTTGGCTTCAGCTTCTCGATGGCTGTCATCTTCTTTGGGTTGGCATCAATGCCTCACTACAAAATCATATACCCCAAGAGCTTCCCCAAAGTCACTTCAAAGACACACTTGGCTGGGTTCACCTTCATCTTGTACTTCCTCAAGTTATCAAAGGTTTGCTTCAGATCTTTCAGGAGGTCTTCCCTCTTCTTCATCTTGACGACGATGTCATCAATATAAGAGTCAATGTTCTTCCCGATCTGCCCTTCGAAGACAGGGTTCACACACTTTTGAAAAGTGCAGCCCACATTCTTCAGCCGGAAGGGCATTGTAATGTAGCAGAAAATTCCGAAGTGCGTGATGAACGTTGTCTTCTCTTGATCATCAACATTAAAAATAATTTGATGGTACCTAGAGTAAGCATCCACAAAAACTCAATAATTCACTAGTGAAAGTAGAGTCTACAATCTGATCTATCCTCGAAAGAAGGAACTCATCTTTGGGACAAGCCTTATTCATACTAGTATAATCTACGCACATGCGCCAAGAACCATCAAGTTTAGAAACTAATATAGGATTTGCTAGCCACTTAGGATAGTCGACCGTTCTAATTAACCAGGCTTGAAGAAGCCTAGTCACCTCCTCATGGATGGCGTTGCGCTTATCTGCATTGTATCTTCTCTCCTTCTACTTCACTGGTTTGAAAGCCGGATTAATCCCAATTTGTGCTCGATCACCTTCCTGGGGATCCCGGGCATATTAGATGACTTTTTAGGCAAAGACATCAATATTCTCCCAAAGGAAGGCCATGACTACGCTTTCCTATTTGTCATTAAGGCCACCTCTAATGGTGGTCCTCTTGTTGGGCTCCTTGTTGCAGAGCGTGACATTCTCTCGGGTGATGGTCTCATTGCCACTCTTTGGGGCCCCGATGAGGGGCGGCGGTGGTGGCACTTAAGGGAGAGTCTTCGGGAGCTCTGGTGTCAAGACATCTGCGGGCTTCGAGGCCTGTGCTGCTTCTCCTTTCAGTGCCTTGGTTGGTGGCTGAGCCTTCGGAGTTTAAATGTCCCGCCGGCACCACGCATTAAGGTCGCACCTAGCAGCTTGCTCGTGGTCTGCGCAGATTGTGATCACATCCTTGGGCCCTGTAATCTTCAATTGGGCATATGCATAATGCGCCACCGCCATGAACTTGAACAGAAAGGGTCTTCCCAGGATACAATTGTAGACGAATTCAAAACCACTTCAAACATGAGGATCTCTCTCCTTCGATTTTCCCGAAGTCCCACAGTGACTTCCAATTCTATATTTCCAAGGGGTCAGGAGGATATTCCCGGGACAGCCCCATTAAAAAAATTATTTGACCGGTCTGAGATCGGTGAGTAGCAGCCCCATCTCAAGGAAGGTCTTCTTCATCAGCAAGTTGAGGCCACTCCCGTTGTCGATCAGGGTCTTTGCGATCTTGTTCCTGTGGATGATGATCTACATAACGAATGGCAGCTCCGACTCGCTTAATAGGGTCTTTGGATGATCATAAGCACCAGAGGTGATCAGAGTATCCTACCGATCAAGCTTTCAGGCGCAAGACTCTGCAACTAGCGTTTTTCTGGAGATCTTCTTGTACTGGGTCCGGGACGCCAGCGCCGAACTCCCCCCGAAGATCATACTGATCTCAGTGTATCTTTCTTCATCTTCTTCTCGATCCCGCCTCTCAACATGAGGCAATGTGTTGTTGCTTGCGGTTGCGGTCTTCTTCACAAACTTGCATCTTGCCTTCTTCGATCTGCTTCCGCTCATGGCGCTTGTACTCATAGCGCTCCACGAAGTGGTGGGTCGCGGCTCTATTTACCGGGCACCACTTCGCGACACCTTCGGGACGATCGTGTTCTCGGTCGCGCTTCTTATGGAACTGTGCACCTCCCTGGTCCTTTTGATCAACAGCCATGACCTTTCGGTCTTTAGGCTTCTTCTTCTGATTTTTGCCCTTGTCGTCGTTAAGACGAGCTCGAGCATCCGCACCCTTAGCGCAAGACTTCGCAATATCAAAGAGCTGCACTATAGTGGTGGGTTTCTTCTCAGCGATGGTCTCCACCGTCTTCACATCCAAACATCCCTCTCTACATAACCAGATCACCTCCATCTTCAGGATCTTGGGATGGTATTCCTTATCTGGTAGAAGCGCCTAGTGTACTCCCGAAGAGTCTCGTCTGGCTTCTACTTCACACTTCTCAGTTAGTCCGTCGTGCCATGGTGGGTGTAGGGAGCCCATGAAATTCCCCTTGAAGATATCAACCTGCTTGTCCCAGAAGTCAAACAGGAAAGGTGATAGGTTCATCAATCATGTTCGCATGGCCCGTGCCAGAGCTGTGGGAAGGTAGCAGCACTTGATCCTCTCATCACCGCCCGCTGCGTCGATCACTGTAGAATAGATCTGATGGAATTCAATGGGGATTGATAGTGCCATCATACTTCTCGATCACGTTTGGTTTGAACTTGTTGGGCCATTGCATTGTGCAGAGATAGCGACCGAGGGCTTGATAAGCTGGCGGTCCTCCGTTGGGGTTTCTTTGGGAGGGGGGGGGGGCACGGGTCG
>LAPY01001926.1:53306-72310 GCA_000970635.1 Eragrostis tef | reverse complement strand
CGCACGCTAGTTCTCAAAGAGAGGCGGCGGCACTCCTCCGCGGTTGGGTTGTGCTTGGCGCGCTGGTAGTTTACTATTGCCCTGTTATGGCATCCTCCCGCCCCTGCTCCTATTGATCTGCGCAGCGTGGCTTGTCTTCCTTAGCTAATGCGCTAAACACCTCCTTCTATTTTCTAGGTTTTTGGGAAAACTAACTATGAAAATCGAGCGGGTAGCGCACCCAAACAGCCTCGTTTGCCAACTCCATTTTGGTCAAATTCGTTTTTATTTTTATTTTAAGCGGTAAACCAAGCGGTTTTTCTAGTTTTCGTGAAAAACTTTTAAACCATCAAAAAGCAGTTCGGGCAGTTTGGTCGATAATGCAATCCCTTCTCGCGGATATCTTTGTAAATTGTTTGTTTACAGATGCAATGTTGTGCTGCTCTTGTTAGTATAATCATGTGCTCAATTGAATTGTAGCTTTGTTATTTGTTTACAGCCAGAACACAACGTTGTACTGCTTGCTAATTTAATTATGTTTTGTGTTCTTCAGAATCACACACGAGAATGCCAGGAACCACTAAATTCCATATAATTCAAAGTCATTGGCCACTCCAAAAATGTAAGTTAGTAGTTGGCCGCTAGAATTAGTAGTTGGTCGTTTGGCCACTCTAAAAATGTAAATTAGTAGTTGGCCGCTTGAATTAGTAGTTGGCCGCTTGGACACGAACCACCACAGCTCAAACTTATGAGTTATCAAACGAAGAGTCATAGGACTGATAGGAGAGATGACAAGCGCGGATATGTTACTCACGCATGGCCAAGGACGAAGGTGCATGTCACATTGACGAGTCAGGGCCTAGCTAGAAGTGTCGTCATCGTCTCAGTGTGGAGCCTCCAGTAGGGTCTTCGTCAAGTGTACTGGCATGACGGCGCGTCTCGGCTTCGTGAGGTCTCTGGCAGAGTGGCTGCAAGGCTTCGTGTGACGTCTAGCGACTCGGCGAAAGTTCCAGCGGAGGAATTTCTCTTAATCTAGACAAACCGTCTGTAGTGGGTCCCGTCTAGACAAGGTCAACTAGCTGTGACAAATTTGTTGTAGCCGTCTGAGGTATCATTTAAAGCGTGTTTGGTTCCGGCCACTTGACGTGAACAAGGGTGTCCGATCTTTCGAAAGGCTCTTGTAAACAACGATTTAGTGGAGACTTGACACAAATCGATCCGGCTTCCGAACAACACGATCCGAAACCTTGCAATCGTAGCACCACGTCTCCTATGGTTATCAACAGCGCGAACACGATTGACCTCGCCCAGAAGGCTAATCACTGCCTGCGAATCGAAGAACACAAGCAAGAACAAGAGAGAATGCAACACAATTTGCAAAGATAAATGATTAAGCTCACAAGTTGGGGTCTCACAAACCGATTGTACGGCGAAACTGTCAAAGCAGAATAATCTAAGCAAAACCACCACCCTAATGATGCGGCGGCTGCTGTTTATGAAGACTCTAGGGTCGTGCAAAGACTCCTGGACGCATCCCTATTGGGCTCATACAAAATATAAAGCCCAAAGGCCAAATTACCGCGGCATAGCACCGAGACAGATTCTGGATGTCAACTTGTTTCGACTATTCCCGACGACACCGGCCATATTTAGTCCTGGGACCGGTTTCATTGGAAAGGTGATCAACTTATCTTTCCATGCATATATAGAACATCCAAAACTGAGCCCGTATGCGACCTGAGCGACTGTTTTAGTGCAGACTGTTCTTGGACTCCGAAACGGACTCTAAGTCGACTTGGATTGGGCCTCCAACATGGCATGGACGCCCTTGCTGGCCCTCCCACGCCTCCAAGCACCTCTTCAGCTATCTCCTCATCATCTCCATGGTTCCTAACAATAATTAAATCGTTAGGTAGCATTTTATTCTCAAAAACATGTAAAGAAGACATTATTTGGAATGAGCTCACCCGTAGATTCAATCGTCGCGCATGAGCTCTAGTGATTGGACTATGCATGTGCAGCGGAGGAGCGTTGGTTGTATCCGATAGATTGATGTCCTCATCACCACATACTGCCATGTCATAGGTGTGGATGGACCTCCACATCAATCTTTTATGTTCAAAAATTTGACCATTTGTATCACAATTTCGTTGTCAACACCCAGGGGTACTGGTTAGTCGGCAAGACATAAAAACTGAAATTTTACAAATTAGAATTAATGGATCTTCTCTTTCATTTTAGTGATATGACGCCCGTTGCTTTAATGCATTGGAATCATCAATAACTGAATCTGCCGACAATTTCACTCTCAATATATACTAGATATATTTCCCCGCGTTGCTACGGGATTTTAAGGACAATTTTATATGGCGATGAGTGAATGAAACAAAGGCGAAGTAGACATTTTTTTCAGTGAAGCATGTCATGGTTCATGAACAATGAATGTATGAAATGAGAATATAATCGGCATGAAATTGCTCATCAAAGCAATTTAGCAAAGCAAATGGTGAAGTGTGTACATGAAACATTGTTATATTTAATGTGCACGCTTCACCATTTTGTTTCCTATTCAAGAAAAAGGCTTGTATGTACGGTTCGTCTTGTTTTACGTAGCCAACCTTGAGAATGTAGTAGTCAGCATGGACAGTAAAAAAGAGTTATTTGCACCTGCACATCGTGTGGATGAATCATGTAGCTATAGTTGGATAAAACAACACATGAAAAGTTTAAAAGGCGTAACTGAGAGAGCAGTCAAATGAAACATGCTTTTCACGTCCACAGATCAACCATCGTCCCATCTTGGTCTTTTGCAAATAGTTCTGCTGCTTCTCCACACCTCTGCACTTCCACTTGATTCTTGAGCACCATGTACGTAGCATTGTCCTGTGAATTAATACAGGTGTCATATTCAGGCATGTTATTGATTCGTAGCACTACTAAATGTAATTGATAAGAAAAATATTGCATTCAACATTTCTGCTCTGATTATGGGCCTAAATAAACAAATATAAGTCCAAATATAAAACATGAGAGTATAAGACTAATGCTTTGAACATAAGAATGGTGGTACATGATAGTTGAATTTTAAAATAATTGCACATGACTGAAGAATGAAACAGTTCGTGAGTTATCACCAGTTGTTGTCGTATTGCCTTGTTTTTAGAAGTGGGAATATTTATTAATATTCCTGCCCGATGCATCGATCGATGCATGAAGCTGTTCCAGGTGTTCATTATTACAAGTATAGCTGGCCAACGGATCAAGCCAGGCCGGCACGGCCCAAGCCCGTCACGGGCTCGGCCATTTCGTTGACGGGCCGGCACGGCCCTTATAATAAACGGACTAGGCCGGGCAGGCACACGGGCCTTCAGTTCAAGCCCAAACACGCCCTACCGAGTTACACGGGCTGTGTCGGGCCGCGGGCCGAACGGGTCGTGCCGTGTCGGGCCGGCCCTAGACTGAAAATGTACTTTTTTCTTATTATTTCATTTTTTTAATGCAAAATATGACTAAACGGGCCGTGCCATGCCGTGCTACACGGGTCGCGTTGTGAGCTGAACGGGCCAGTTGCTAAACGGGTCGTGTCGTGCCGGCATGGCAGGCTTGCACCTAGGCCCAAGCATGGCCCTAGGCGGGCTACGGGCCGGCACGGCCCACTCACGCACCGGGCCGTGTCGTGCTCGGACCGGGCCAAAATTAGTGGGCCACAGACCGGCCCTTTTTCCACGGCCCAATTGGCCAGATATCATTACAAGCCAAATAACCTAGCAAGGTTTAAATAGAAAAAATTGCGAGCGACACTGCTCGAAAGTCTTAAACCCACTAAAGCTCGAGTGGTCTATTATTGAAAAGCCAGGCACCCCTACTTGATTTGGGATCGATCCTCCTCCTTCTGCAGTAGTGACCAGAAACGCATCCAGTAGGTCCCTCTGAAGATCACCTGCATAGAAGTAAAACCTTGTACCTTGTTAAAAACTAGATCATTTCTACATAACCATATAGAAACAAAGTGTACTTGTTCCCACCAAAATCTTGTACTGTAGTTTTCTATCAATACCGATTAACCATCCATCAAACATATGTTGTATGCTTTGTGGATGTGGTAAGTTAAAAGAAACTTGTACAACTCTCCAAATGAACCTAGCGACATTACAATAAAAAAAAGATGTTGTATGGTCTCATCTAAGTTACACGAACAACATTTTAAACTTCCTTTCCATTGTCTTTTTTGCTAAATTATCTTTAGTGAGAACAATACCTTTGATTAAATACCACATAAATATTTTAATCTTCAAAGGTAATTTTAATTTCCAAATAACATTGTTATGCGGTATTACATCAGATGCAGCTAACGCTCTATACATAGAACGAACTAAAAATTTCCATGTTGATGTAATGACCAAACAAAAACATCTCTCGATCTTCTAGTGGGATATCTATCATTCTAGCCACCAAATGTTGCCAAGAAACGAGATTATTACCTACTAGAGATCTTCTAAAAGAGACATTTAAAGGATTTGATCCTAGAACTGTTGATGCACTCTTTTTCCTAACAATGTTATAGAGTGAAGGATATTGATCTTTGAAGGTGGTGTTACCTAGCCAAACATCCTCCCAGAATTGTACTTGGGCCCCATCACCTAAATTGAATTTAGTAGAAACGAAAGGCGCTGCTGGGCGCTCGCCTAAGCGCGCTGAAGCGCAAGGCGGAGTCCTTCCGCCTCGCCTTAGGGTTAGGCGCTCTCTAGGCGCCGAGAGCGCTTCCATGCGGAAAAAGCGGCGTTAGGCGGTCGCCTCGGCGCGACGCCGGCGGCTGCGGGAGCTCAACGCCGAGGGAGATGGGCTACAATGGGCGGGAAGAAGAAGCTGACCTGACGGGAGTGCGATTTGGAGAGGAGCTGACGGATCCTGACACCCAGCTCACCTCAATTCGCCGCCGGATGTGAGCACTAGAGAGAAGAAACAAGCAACAACGGCGGCGGCGACGGCTCGATTCCGCTGTTGTGCGAGCAGACCGTGAGGTGGATGATGGGCCTGGTGGTGCTTACGTGGGCTGATGGGCCTGGTGGCTCTTGAGTTGTGCGTGAGCAGCATAAGATTTGTTTTCCCTTTTCTTTTTAATATTTGATTGATGCATATTTTCCATACATAATGGCTACAGTTGAAAACGCCTAATCACGTCTAGACGCGATTAATCACGCCCCCTTCTGAACAATCTACCCATCCTCAAAAAGTCTTTTTTTACCTCCATAAGGCCGGACCAAAAATGAGAATCTCCAGGCATGTATTCAACTTGAGTAATAGTTTTATGTTTCAAATATTTGTTTCAAAAAAGAGTTTGCCATACACCATCTTCATTTATTAACTTACAAAGCCATTTACTTAAAAGACACTTATTCTGTAAGTCTAAATTCAAAATACCCAAGCCACCCTGATCCTTTGGGGTACAAAGAATTCCTCATTTTGTCAGTCTATATTTTTTCTTATGCCCATCACTTTGCCAAAAAAATCTAGACCTATAATAGTCTAGTTTCTTTAGTATTCCTCTCGGAACCTCAAAGAAAGAGAGCATGAACATCGATAGACTGCTTAGGACTGAGTTTATGAGTACTAAACGACCTCCCACAGATAACATCTTCCCTTTCCAACCACTAAATCTTTTTTGAAACCTTCCTTCTACCTCTTTCCAATCACTATTACGCAGCTTTCTATGATGCATTGGAATACCAAGATATCTAAAAGGAAAAGACCCCATATCACAACCAAAAATTTGCGAATAGTCCTTCTCAAAATTCTTGGCTTCACCATAATAGAACATTTCACTTTTATGAAAATTAATCTTAAGGCCAGATAATTGCTCAAATGCACATAACAAGAGCTTCATATTCTTAGCCTCCTCTAGATCATGTTCCATAAAAAGGATTGTATCATCTGCGTATTGTAAAATAGACAAGCCGTCTTCTACTAGATGCGGGACTAAACCTCTAAAATGGCCATTATCTTTCCCTCTAGCAATTAATATAGCTAACATATCGGCAATTATATTAAACAAAATGGGAGATAACGGGTCTCCTTGTCTTACTCCTTTTCTAGTTTGAAAGTAATGGCCTATGACATCAGTAACCTTTATACCAACGCTACCTTGGGATGTAACTTGTTGAACCCAAGAGCACCATGTCTGTGAAAAGCCTTTCATTCTCAACACTTGTTGAAGGAAAGGCCATTTCACTTTATCATATGCCTTTTCAAAGTCAAGTTTCAAGAGCACCCCATTTTTCTTTTTCCTATGTAACTCATGGATTGATTCATGAAGAATAACTACTCCTTCTAAGATGTATCTACCAGGTAAAAAAAGCCGTTTGAGAAGGTCTAATTACTTTATCTGCTACAAAGGTCTAATTATTTTATCTGCTGCTTGTGAGATAGCTTTGCAAGAAAAGATTGTGTGTGCAGCTCACGGCAACGAGCTCCAGAAGCTTGAAGCTTCCAAACTGATGATGTGCGACGAGCTAACCCACCTTTCCAACCACTTAATCTTTTTTGAAACCTCTCTTCTACCTCTTTCCAATCACTATTACGCAGCTTTCTATGATGCATTGGAATACCAAGATATCTAAAAGGAAAAGACCCCATATCACAACCAAAAATTTGCGAGTAGTCCTTCTCAAAATTCTTGGCTTTACCATAACAGAACATTTCACTTTTATGAAAACTAATCTTAAGGCCAGATAATTGCTCAAATGCACATAACAAGAGCTTCATATTCTTAGCCTCCTCTAGATCATGTTCCATAAAAAGGATTGTATCATCTGCGTATTGTAAAATAGATAAGCCGTCTTCTACTAGATGCGGGACTATACCTCTAAATTGACCATAGTCTTTCCCTCTAGCAATTAAAATGGCTAAGATATCGACAATTATGTTAAACAAAAATGGGAGATAACGGATCCCCTTGCCTTACTCCTTTTCTAGTTTGAAAGTAATGGCCAATGTCATCATTAACCTTTATACCAACACTACTTTGGGATGTAACTTGTTGAACCCAAGAGCACCATGTCTGCGAAAAGCCTTTCATTCTCAACACTTGTTGAAGAAAAGGCCATTTTACTTTATCATATGCTTTTCAAAGTCAAGTTTCAAGAGCACCCTATTTTTCTTTTTCCTATGTAACTCTAAGATGTATCTACCAGGTAAAACAGTTACTTTGTCTAATTACTTTGTCTGCGACAAAGGAAATTCTATTTCAAAAAAATTTTGTAAAAATTTTAAAACTTACATTTAACAAACAAATAGGTCTATATTGTTGAATTTTAGTTGCGTCATTTTTCTTTGGTAGCAAAGTAATAATACCGAAATTCAGACTATGAGAGGCAATTTTCCTTTATGGAACTCATTAAAAAGCTCTAGCAAATCCAACTTGATAGTTTCCCAGAAAAAATTGATAACATTTGAAAAATAGCATCCTTAATCTCTTTTTCAGTAAAAGCTTGAATGAGCAACTCATTTTCAATATCAAACCCTGAGGTATGTCATCAACAAAAGACTCATCTATGCTGAAATTATTAGGTTCTGGCGCACCAAAATGACCCTTATAAAATTTTGTTTTCCAATTCCATAGGTGAAAGCATATAAGATTCAGCTTTTCTATCTAATAAATCTAATTGCTCAAATAAAAAGGACTTTCTTTTTCTCTTCTCGCCTATTTGATTTTTCGCCCAGCCCCTAAGATAACGTCTTAGTGATCTAATTTTGTTTTGCCAACGTTGCATTGGGGTTCTACCACGGTATTCTTTTTGCCATACTTTGACTACTACATCATGGAAGTCGTTCAAATTTAAACAAAGAGTTGTTTCCTCTATGAGATGCACTCCCTGTATCACGTAGCAAGGGAGTATGATCTGAAATATCCCTAGTAAGAGCCTCAACTATTGCCAAAGGAAATTTGAGTTCCCAGTCCGTACTTACTAAAATCCTATCTAATTTTTCAAAAGTAGGGACTACAGTCGAACCAACCCTAGTGTATTTCCTACCTGCTAACTCTAGTTCTCGTAAATTCAACGATTTTCAATACAGGCATTAAAAAGCATTGGCCACCTGCCATCAAATCTATCATTGTTCTTCTCAGAAGGATTTCTAATAATATTAAAATTGCCACCTACCATTAGCGGGAGAGATTCTTTACTACAAACATTCACAAATTCCGATAAAAAGCGATCCTTGTTTTCAGGTTGTGCTGCTCCATAAACAGCCATAAGAACCCAATGGAAGCCATCACATTTATTTTTTAAAAGCGTCTTAACAAAAAAATCTCCATCTGAAACTTTTTCTACATTAAAAGACTCTAGATTAACTCCTACTAAAATGCCACCTGATCTCCCTTTAGGAGGGATCCAATGCCAGAAAAAATGTCTGCCGCCACAAAAGTTGTTTAGACATTCGTCCGAGAAATTTCTTTTGTGAGTTTCTAGTAAGGCAATAAAATCTAAATTTTTATTCATGGAAAGATCATAGAGAAAAGTAGTTTTAGCCAAGTTCGTGAGACCTCTGCTATTCCAAAAAACACCTCTCATTGAAAGATGATTTGTTTTTTAGCAGCTACTCTCTTACGGGAATGCTTAGATTTATCTACTTTCTTTTTCCTAATATTATGTAAAACAGAATTAACAACTACGATCTCATTGTCATCATCCATAATTTCTTCTGTTAGATCACCACACAAGTGACTGCGGGCATTTTGGTCAATTTCACAATCAGAGTCGTCTAAAACAGATTGACTATCACCACCAGTTTGAGCAACAGATTGACTATCTCTATATATTCTTAATAAGCAAAATAGATGACTGAACAGTATTGTCTTCTCTACCTATAGAGATACCTACATTCTGAATGTTACCCTTAATTTGCTTATTAGAAAAAGAAAGAAACGAATTATTATTACTATTACCTTTTTCTTCCTCAAGATTTCTCTTCGCCACCAGCCTTTCTGCCATCTCCAGGGAATCTCCATCTACCGTGTCCTGCCGCCTCGTGCTCCTACGAAGTGGTGTGGGCGTTTGTGCAGCAGCCTGTGGTGGTGCAATCTTTGGGATTGCTTTGGCCACCCCGCTTGCCGGCACATTGCCTTTCACCTCCTCAATCTTCTTGGCCTTCTTGCCTTTCAGCTCCATCAAGGTCCTTTCGAGGAAAGGACCGAGGGCGAAAGGGTCCTCTTCCTCTTGTTCAGCTGATGGGGCGGAAACTTTCCCAATCTCTGCTGGTACTTGTTCCGCACCTTGTTCCTTCCCAGTCACCGCAACAACTCCCCGGGCTGTGTCATGAGAGCAACCTGGCCGACATTAGACACCGGTTTGTTGACAGTCGCAGGAACTGTCACCTTTGTCCTCATGGCAATTGCTCCCGTAATCCCCACAAGTACTGATGTCTTCGTAACTGAGACAGGATCCGAAGTCCAATCCTCGACAGGTGCCACATTGTCAAGCAAGTCATCTTCATCCATATCATCATAGTCTAGGTCCTCAACCATCCCCTCTCCTGCAGGTACATTCGACTGGCCAAGTTCTGCATTTTTAGAAGATGAAGGATCTAGCATTCTAGCCTTTTTATTTCCTTCATTATTTGCCTCATCTTTGTCCCTATTTCCTTCACTATCTTCAGTGTCATCCTCTCCATGATTAATCATAGGCACATCCGCCTCAACCTCAAATTGTAACTCAAAAAAACGTGTCCCAATAACACAGTCCATCTTGTTAGGCAACAGATTGGGGTTCAGCACAGCTACCTTAAATCTCCTGAAAGTGTTCCTCCTTGTTGTAATCATGTCAACCCTTTGAGTGGCTCCAAACATAGTGCCCACTGCCCAGATCACCTCATAAGAACGCAGCACTGTAGGAAGGTTTGTAACTCTCATCCAGACCATAGGAATTTCAATGCCAAAATTTTCCACTTCTTCAAACTCCTCAAATTTCAGAGACATACCATTTTTCAAGTCTGCTGAACCGAAATTGACCGTACGCCTGAGATCAGCTTTTGATGGGAAAGGGGTGATCCAAGCATTTGGGCCATGTAGCTGAATGTCCCATTTGAACTTGTTTGACACCAACCTTTTCAAATGTCCTCTCAGTTCTTCTTCATTCAGTTGACCACCAACTACCTTGATCAGAGCAGTTTTGCCATCTTTGCTTGGAGTACGGAGCATGTGGAATATGATAACAAATAAAAAAACACCAAAGGGGAATTCACCGTGGCACTCACCGCAAAGCAACAATAGCATGATCAGTGAGAACAAATGATGGAGATTTCTATTTAGTAGTAGATGGGTAACACTATCTGAGGACCAGAGACACCAACATGTGTGCAGAGAGCATCAGCGAGACAGGGATGATCTGAGGCGAGCAGAATTTAAATAAATGTTGGGAGGCATGCAAATGGAAACCATGGAATTAAATTACTACACTTTTCAGTTTCCGTCGGTTACAGGAATGTGGAATGGAACAATTTCAGTAGGCTTAGTTGTACTCTACCTATAGAGGCTGCGTTTGTGCAGGACAGTATTAGACGGGGAGGAGGGGAAGAGTGGTGTTATTTTCTTTATTGATCAGTGGTGGTGGGGAGTTTCGGCAGGCACTTTTAAACTCGTCAGTTTCTAATAGCTTAAAGAATGAAATAAAGAAGGGATTTACTCAGTCGTTGAAGAGTGATACATGTGTGTTTGGCAGCCGTGAAAATGCTGCTCGCGGTGGGAATGGAGTGAGGATGAATGGACAGATAGATGATCAGAGGTTATGATCTGACGGTGGGAATTTAGAAGATGGCGTGGATGCATGAGAGTTGAGAGAAATAAAAGTTTGATACTTAGTTGGTTGCACGAAGATATTTTATTGCCGAAAATGCATGATATGTAGTGTAATAACAAGGAGAATCAACCTACCAATGAAGAAAGAAAGATTATCTCGCGATCACATTGGGATCTGTCTTCGCACTCGAAAAAAATTGTCATTGGTAGGTTGATTCGCCCCTGGGACGCTCCCCGCAATAGCCCAAACAACTTAAGACCTTTAAAAAAAATGCATCGGGGCTTGACAATCTAATCATAACCCCGGGTAATATCGGAATTCCTATACCTCAAGCACAAAGTGTTTGAGATCAATGCTAGATCGGAACGGACGGCGTTGATGCATGGAGAGATGGAGTGGGTGTGGGCACGAATATGGGTTGTTGCGTGGCGGGTCGTTTTTGAGTGAACAAGCGTCAAGTCTGGCTATTTCCTTGAATCCAAATTTCAAACTCCCTTGAATTAAAGGTTTGTTTGCATATTAGTTTGAACCTTACATCAGAATTAATGTGACAAATTGAAGATATTTTTGTAATATTTTTATTAAAAAAATAAAAAATTAACATTTTGGATTTATTAGTTCAACATTTTTTATAAACTAATACAACCGTTTATATGAAAATGCTGAAGTAAGATAATTTAGATATTGAATTTGAATTTTAAATGTTGAACTAGTTGTTATGAAATGTTGAACGATATAAACAGCATCTACTTTTGTAATAATTTGTTAATATGAAGTATTTGAGGAACACGGAATGAAAATGGCCTACCGTGGTGGGCCTATTGAGCAGCTGTTCGGGATGGGCCAGCTGGGCACGGCAACGCGCGGGGTTTAACGTGTGCTACCATTCGATTCCATCCGCTTAATTAGAGGGTCTTTCTTACTTCTTGAGTAGGGGCTTTCTCGTCTTTCTGAGGTCTTGATTTCTACAACAGACCTCATATGTCGGCCTCTATGTTCATTATAACATATGTGCCCTATCCATAGTGTTGTATGTTTTCTTTGTTCTTTTTATTCCACCGCCCTCTTTTTTCCACCCGTCTCTCTCTTCTCTAGCCCGCACTGCTCTCTCATTTTGGTCTCAACTACACCATGCAGATTTGCCACCCCTTGGCTGCAAATCCGTTGTGAAGTCCGCTCGCGGCGCCTAAGGCGAGCAAGCCAAGCCTCGTAGCTTGTCAGCCATGCCGGAGGCGAGCGGGCCACAAGCCCCCTACATCCATGCCCGGGTAGGAGGCTCCCTTGTGTAGGGACCCGAGTAAGGATCCTATTAGAGTGAGATTTTTCTCCTCATCTCTCAAATGTTGAGTAAGGGAGATGCTATTACATACATGTCAGGCACTATTTTCTTTAGTTAGATTTCACTACAAAGGTGAGTTTGTCAGTGTTGTGAAAAATCTGAGATAGTCGGCTGAAGGACCTGATTGGAGGCATCGCAATGAGATTGCAGAGAGACAGTCGACGGGTTGAGAGAGTAGCAGCCAAATGGATTTTATTTTTTAATTTTTATTTATTTATTTTTGCTAGGGATTTGAGATACAAAGGGCAAAGGGAGAGGAGAGGGGAAAAAATCTGTCCAAGTCATCATCAAACGTATGCCCGTCTGATCGTCGTCAACACGGCCACATGACCAAAATCATCATG
Organism: Eragrostis tef; assembly: GCA_000970635.1. Taxonomy (NCBI): domain Eukaryota; kingdom Viridiplantae; phylum Streptophyta; class Magnoliopsida; order Poales; family Poaceae; genus Eragrostis; species Eragrostis tef. Next base: position 59,855 of record LAPY01001926.1, on the reverse strand, counting down.
AAAACCACTTAAGGACTAAGTAGTGAACAATATTAGCAGGTGAACGAAAGACCAAGTCTAATCTGTATTAAGATAAAAAAAAAAGAGCAAATATCAAGGAACCACAGATTTAAGAATCATTGTAACAACAAACCACAAGTTTTATATTACTTTGCGTTAAACCACAGCTGGTTGTTCCTCTTAACACAAAACACCAGCTTTTAGAAGAAACTCAACATCTGACGCTTAGGTCCACCAGAATGACATGGCTAGCTAGCCACGTATGCTAACCGACGTGGCTGCAGGTTTCCTGCGTGGGGATTTTCAGGCGCAGGCCTGTGCTCTTCTGCAGGCTAGTCCCTTCACATGGGACATGGGAGAGCTCCTGCAAATTGAAGGACGGGATCCCGACGCCACCGACGTAGGCCGCCGTCAAGCGCTGGAAGATAGCGCCCTAGCATCTCCTCTTTGAAGGTACGTACGTCCATCCTCACGTTCTACAACAGACCTCATATGTCGGCCTCTATGTTCATTATAACATATGTGCCCTATCCATAGTGTTGTATGTTTTCTTTGTTCTTTTTATTCCACCGCCCTCTTTTTTCCACCCGTCTCTCTCTTCTCTAGCCCGCACTGCTCTCTCATTTTGGTCTCAACTACACCATGCAGATTTGCCACCCCTTGGCTGCAAATCCGTTGTGAAGTCCGCTCGCGGCGCCTAAGGCGAGCAAGCCAAGCCTCGTAGCTTGTCAGCCATGCCGGAGGCGAGCGGGCCACAAGCCCCCTACATCCATGCCCGGGTAGGAGGCTCCCTTGTGTAGGGACCCGAGTAAGGATCCTATTAGAGTGAGATTTTTCTCCTCATCTCTCAAATGTTGAGTAAGGGAGATGCTATTACATACATGTCAGGCACTATTTTCTTTAGTTAGATTTCACTACAAAGGTGAGTTTGTCAGTGTTGTGAAAAATCTGAGATAGTCGGCTGAAGGACCTGATTGGAGGCATCGCAATGAGATTGCAGAGAGACAGTCGACGGGTTGAGAGAGTAGCAGCCAAATGGATTTTATTTTTTAATTTTTATTTATTTATTTTTGCTAGGGATTTGAGATACAAAGGGCAAAGGGAGAGGAGAGGGGAAAAAATCTGTCCAAGTCATCATCAAACGTATGCCCGTCTGATCGTCGTCAACACGGCCACATGACCAAAATCATCATGAAAACCACTTAAGGACTAAGTAGTGAACAATATTAGCAGGTGAACGAAAGACCAAGTCTAATCTGTATTAAGATAAAAAAAAAAGAGCAAATATCAAGGAACCACAGATTTAAGAATCATTGTAACAACAAACCACAAGTTTTATATTACTTTGCGTTAAACCACAGCTGGTTGTTCCTCTTAACACAAAACACCAGCTTTTAGAAGAAACTCAACATCTGACGCTTAGGTCCACCAGAATGACATGGCTAGCTAGCCACGTATGCTAACCGACGTGGCTGCAGGTTTCCTGCGTGGGGATTTTCAGGCGCAGGCCTGTGCTCTTCTGCAGGCTAGTCCCTTCACATGGGACATGGGAGAGCTCCTGCAAATTGAAGGACGGGATCCCGACGCCACCGACGTAGGCCGCCGTCAAGCGCTGGAAGATAGCGCCCTAGCATCTCCTCTTTGAAGGTACGTACGTCCATCCTCACGAAATCTGAGTTTTGGATGTGGGATTTGGGGAAAAGTTTTGATTCTTCGATATGAGCTGAATTCGTGAGGGAGCTCATGAGAAATTGTGTTTCCTACATGAAGAAATCGATCTCTGCATTGAAGTTGCTGATTCTTAAGTTCGGTCCTTGATTCAGTTGGGCATACATCCTTCTGTGCCCTGTCTTTGGAAGACTGAGAGTGTTGTGCTTTGGAAACAAGCTAGCATGAATTTAACAAGTTGATGGCAGAACTACAATCAGGAGCGAATTTAACAAGTTGATGGCAGAACTGCAGGTGCGTTGAAAGGCAATGAAGAGGCAAAGCAAGCTTCAAGTGCAGAAAACAACCTTACCAACTCAAGATTACAAGAACTCACTCCGGTTTGTGAAATAATCTCATGTATTCAGTTACTTTAACTGAAGAATTAGTTTTGTAATCTCATGTATTTCATAATACTTATGTAAATTAAGCTAGTGTATATGTAGTTCACTGTATGGTCATATGAGCACACAAATATTTAGTAACTCTGATATCCGTATCTAAAGCAAACCAGCCATCGTAATTCACATAGGATGTTCTGATAAGAAAAAAAATCCATACACCATGGTTACAAAGTAACACAAACCTTTCTATGACTTGTGAATATTCAATATATCCAGAAAATACTAAAACATAACTGAATGTGAACAGTTGCTTAAAACAAAAACAAAAAACTGAATACGAAAGTCCAATAATGGTCCTATTCTTGTGCTGCCCCTCCACTGCTGCCATCACCTGCATCCAACCATTGCATGGTCCTAGCAAGCCCCCTTCCTCTACCTCTGCCCCTCCTTGACTCACTTTTGGATGCCCTCCCAGTATTAGCTGATGAAGGTGCACGCACATTGGTGAATCCATCTTGTTGGCTCGATTCTTCTGGCACGGATCGATTGCTCTTCAACAAATTAAAACGAAATTAGTATTAAATTATTTGCATGAGTGAAAGGAAAAATACATATATATGTAGAGATAATTACCTTGTGCTTTCTCTTTCTTATATTCAGATCTGGCCTTAGTGGAAGGGAACAGTTTGTATACTTATGTCCTTGCTTGCCACAGTTTGAACAAGTAATAGTTGTGCTCATTACTCTCCCATTATTTTGTGCAACCTCATCCACTCCTTTCTTTCTTTTCTTTTTTGGCCTTCCAGGGTGTTTAAAAAACTTTGGAGGATCAATGTCTTGTGTATTAGTTCTAACCCAATCATGTGGTCCTGGAACAGGGTATATGAGATGTTTGTACGCTCTCACATAAGCCGGTTTCTTGAAGTAATCACTCATAAAGTCCTCCGGATGGCGCTTTGACTTGTATATGGCTGATACAGCATGCTTGCAAGGTATTCCAGTTAGATCCCACTTGAAGCAACCACATTTCTTTGTCTCCAAATTTATGGAATAAGTAGACTCTCCACAACTCACTTGCCAAATGCCCATGCCGGCACAGACAGGTCTGCAGTATCTTGAATCCTTTTTCTCTAGTTCGAGCTTCTCTGCATAATGAGGCGTGATTTCCCACTCTGCAGACTGAGCACCTTCTCTCTTAGAACAACATTTTTCCATCAACTTCGTTCTAACTGAATCAAGCATTGTGACTAATGGCTTGTCCCTGAAGGCGATAATATAATTATTGAATACCTCGCTGAGGTTATTAACAACCAAGTCAGTTTTGCAATTAGTATCGAAGGCATGCCTCGCCCAGTGCTTTGTGGGTATGTCACTGAGCCACTTCCATGCACCCTCATTCTCCTTTTTTAGTGCTGCCATTGCAAAGTCGAACTCGCTCTTAGTGAAAGCATACACAGCTTGGTCCATCAATTTTTTAAGGTTTGCACCTCTGTACCCAGTAGTACAAAAATTCTGATATATATGTCTTTTGCAGTATCTTTGCTCACATCCTGGGAACACATTCTTTATGGCACTAAGAAGGCCCTGCAAAACCTAGAAATAAGAACCGCAACTAGTATAGAATATAATAAAAATTATGTGTTTGGCTGTCAATTACTTACTTTTTGCCTATCTGACATGATGGTCCAACTACCAACTTCCTCTCCCTCTCCACCAAGTGCATACTTGAGCTCCTGTAGGAACCATGTCCAATTGTCCAGATCTTCTTTACCAACAACACCAAATGCCAATGGGAACAAGTTGTTGTTGCCATCCCTAGCTGTGGCAGCTAGCACTTGTGCACCATTGGTGAGCTTAATAAAACAACCATCAACACCTGTGATAAGGAAAATAATTTCAAATGATCATAAATTCAAATAAAAGTATGCTTGGATCTATAAAGGTTTCTTAAACGACACTAACCTATAAAAGGCCTACAACCATGCTTGAATCCTTCTATCTGAGCATGTAGGCACATGAATAGCCCATAGAACCTGGGGTTTCTACCAGGTACTGGATTCTCTATTGTAGACACAATGCATCTGCTACCTGGGTTTGTGTTTAACACGGTTTGTAGGTAATCTCTAACCCTCAAGTATTGCTCTTTATGATTTCCAAGAACCTTCTCGCTAGCTTTGCTCCTGGCCCTATAAGCCATCATTTTGCTGATGTCAACCCCGTAAGTTCGCATAGCTGAATCCATTAGTGCTGTCACCTTCCAGTTTGGGTCACTCCGTATATCATCCTCATAGACCTGACTAAGCCATGTACTGTTGACCCTTGTGCTCTCTCTAGTGGTTCCACATGTGTGAGGGTCTACCATTTTCCTTATGTTCACTGTGCGCTCCCCTGCAATCTGAGATGCATATATGTAAAATGGACACCTCTCACTCATACAAGCAACTATGACCCTGTCTGCATCATTTCTCAAGTACCTGTAATCTCTACTTTCGACAATATGGTAGCTCTTTAGAGCCCTCCTGTACTGATGCATATCTTGAAAACACATTGATTTGACAAGTTGAGTGTGATCCAGTATCTTGGACTCATCAAACCATATTCTCTCAACTGTGAGCCTTCTTGGTCTACTCCTACGTCTTTTTGGTGCTTTGCAGGCTTCGGTTCCTTCCGCATAACAATCATCATCACTCGAGCACAACGCTTTGTTATCATCATATGGATAGTCAGAAACAACATTTAGAACAGGACCATCAACCTCTATAGTACCAGTGGCCTTACTGTTGCTAGACTTATCAGCTTGCTCTTTTGGCTTGCTAGCACTAGACTCCTGTGTACTAACATTGGACTTTTTTCCCTTGCCATCATCTATTGTGCTTATCTCCACTGGATCTTTGCATGCAAACAAGTCTTCCACATCTGTGTCACCCTCGCAATGATCATCTGCATCTAAGTATGCTACCACTTCATCTTCGGATTCCTCTGAGCTTGAAGAAATATTGTCTTCTCCAATTGGTTCAATCAGACCCACATCATCAATCTCAGCAATGCTTTTGCCTGTCATATTGACAGAGTTCGTAACACTACTGTTTTGGCATCCATTTTTCATCACATACAGGTTTACAACCTTAGTACTTTCGTATTCCCTAAGCATTGATGTCACCTGCTCATCATTTTTAACTAATACCATGCTCTCCAACCCTCTGCCATTTTGCTTACAATAGTACAAGTAGTCTGATGGGGAGTAGCCAAGAGGATCGATCATGTCAACCAGATTAAAATAACAGATCATGTCTTTGTCCATCTTCTTTGGCACAAAAGTTCTACCATCAACAGCACCATCACAACACATGTTCAGGGTCCACTCTTCTTCAAATAACCTGCATGGAAATTCCAGATCAAATGAAATTGGAATTGAATTTCGCGTATAAGATGGGTACATGCCTGATGTCTAATTTGCATTATCGAACTATAATCCTGAGAAAAATCCACAATCCTAACCCAGTTGTGGATTCCAAAACAAATAAGAAACGAAAGATCAAATCTTGACAGAACCACACGTAGGGGTTAACCAAGGTAATGAAATTGCAGCGCAATCAGCAAGGAAGTAGTTGTACGTACCTGCTGCCGGAGCCTGAACCTATGTCGGCTTGCAATGTGCTGGTTCCCATGGCCGATCGTTGCCCGTCATCCTCATTCCCTCCGCCATCGCCCTGGCGGCTTCCCGCCTCCGTGATCTCCATCGATCTGCTCGCAAACAAGACGGTTTGGCATCTAAGAAGGCCTTATACGGAAGCACGTACGTGGCCACGTTAGGAGAGGGACGTGGAGCTCTTTTTGCCCAATCATCCAGCCCGTACAGCCATGTCAATACCTGCGGGTGGACCTAAGGCGTCAGATGTTGAGTTTCTTCTAAAAACTGGTGTTTTGTGTTAAGAGGTACACCCAGCTGTGGTTTAGCGCAAAGTAATATAGAATCTGTGGTTTGCTGTTACAATGGTTCTTAAACCTGTGGTTCCTTGATATTTGCTCTAAAAAAAAAGTCTAACCTGTATTATCTAAACAGTCTAGCTGGTGTCGTAAGACTGTGTTTCTTCCCACCGAGTTTCAAATCGATCTCTCTCGTGCTCAGCCCGAGTTCAATCGATCTCCATCGTGGTGGTTTACAAAACAGTCGCTAGCGATAGTTTTTGGTCCGTCGCTCGGCTACCCGTGCCACCGTCACCTTACCAGTTACCACAACTCTGCACGTCTTCAGGTATGCCGAAGTACAAGCAGTTAGTGAGAACCTCTCTCTATCCCCGCTTAGGCTGACTTCAACAGGAGAGCCAAAGCCATTTTCTGCCTCCCCAATCACACTATGCCTCACAAAACTCTCCAACAGGGCAGCCAAAGACAACATGTAAAATGCATTTGAAGAGAGAGGAAAGCTAAAAATGAACCGTCTCTCTCCTCTCATGCATTCGCTCCTGCGCACACGGAACGACGGCGGGCAGAGGAA
>LAPY01001925.1:52992-67332 GCA_000970635.1 Eragrostis tef | reverse complement strand
CATAACCCCCCCCCCCCCCACCCCCCACCCCACCCCGCGCGCCCTCCTCCTGTCACAAACATGTACCCACGAGACCAAAAAATCAAGATCCAGTAGTTCAAATGACACTATTGCAACCCCCTTTCATAAGCTCTAGCTCTGCCACTGTCTGGGCTAAATGATAGTGCAATACTTTACAGGAGCGCGGTTGAAGCAAGTGTCGTTTCTCAATGTGATGTAGTACTAGTATGTAAACCAAAGACTAGTCTTGGTCTGCAAGTTCGAAGTCACACGTCAACATAACTGACGTGCAGATTAGTCCAAGTTTCTATACTTGTTTACACTGCATTATGGAGTATATCTAGCTATGTATAGTTAGCTTGTGCAGATTAATCGAAGTTTGATAGGAGAAATGAGTTAAGGGCAAAACGACAACCACATGCTTTCAAAACGATTTAATAGTGTTGCGTGATCCATATCATTCCTTCTATGGAAAAACTTAAATTAAATGACGCCATTGTTTATTATATTTTCAGAAGTCAGAAAACTCCATAAGAGGTAGGAGTAGATGTGAAAGGAAAAAAGAATCTCATCGTGGTTTGATATGGTGTTCTTAAAAGTACATGCAATCTTATACTTCCTTCGATTTTAATTATATGACGTCGTTGATTTTTTCTTAAACTTTGACTAAAAATATATAACTAAATAATTACTTAACTGATGTAAAATGAAATAAAGTCAACTTATACCTTTAAATATTTATACAAATATTTATAGATAAGATGAATGATCAAAGTAACAGAAAAAATCAATGGTATCATATATTTGTTTTAAAAATGAGTAGTTATTAATGGAAAGCTCCTTTCGGTACCTCTGATTAATTAAAAGAAAAATTAAGAAGTTACCACAAAAAAGCAAAACATCCACACCAACACTTTAGACTGAACCCAAGGTAATTTGATAGTTTTAATAGTGGCAAGGACACAAGGAATTTTATGCTCCAGCGTACTCCAATCTGACTCTTCGAAGTTCTTTTAAAATGTGATAACAATCCAACCTAGATGTATATAAATAAGAAATTAACTTTCCGAGTACATTAAGTTAGGACTATTTTGAGTTCAAAAAAATAGGACTATTTTGCAAGAAGGGGTTACTATTTGAATTTTTGGGGTTAATTTTAAGTTCGTACCAAACCTGTGTTTAAATCCAAACCTATTACTAGTTAATTTGATAATCATATATCAGTAAGCACAATGATTTGGCGTACTATACCGCAGGAGAACGACAAGCAAGTTCGCATATGCTGTCACAACTGTCCAATGAACAATCCATGGCAGTGACGACTGACCAGCAACACTAACACGTTGTCTATGCACGAATGTGTTTGCCAATCGACTTCAGTTTTGAAAAGATGGCCGCAATAATGACCTGCTTATTTTGACTCCATGGTCTTCCGTCTGAACATAATCAGCAACTTGGCATGGCTCCATGTATCATATGTCAACAAGTGAATCTTTTAAGGCGCATGGAAATATATTATGCAACTACATCCCAAGAATAATCGGACGAAAGATGTGACATTATGGGAAATAATGCTATGTAAAATATTTGCAAACAAGAAAATATTGTGCAAGTCCTCCAATAGCATTGGGACAAAACATCATTGTGACACATGGAACATAATCAACAACTTATATGGACTAAAGTATCCATAGTACTCGTAAACAGAATAGATGGATGCACATCGTCGATCACTAAATCCTAACGAGTAAAATACACAAGCAGTCTTTAAACTTCTCTTGCATGTTATCTAGGTAGTAGGTCAAACAGTCTTTAAACTTTTCACGTGTGTATTATCTAGGTACCAAACTCGATCTTAAGTGGATGCGAGATCCCTCAAAATGTTATAGTATGTCATCTAGATCAAATTATGAAAGTACCCTATATTAGTTGACGTGGTAGCTGATTGATCATAGTTTTTCTTAAACTACCCCTGGATTCAAAGTTTTGAAGTTACCCCGAGACGAGGCGTAGATACAGCAATGAAAACAAATGTTACTTTAGCTTTGTCCTAAGTCAAACCATTTTAACTTTGACCGAGCTTATACCAAAAAGTATCAACATTTTTGGTACCGAACAAGTATCATTAGATTCATCTTGCAATATATTTTCATCTTATATCTATCTGATGCCATAAATATTGATATTATTTTAAATAAACTTGGTTAAACTTAATATAGTTTGACTTAAGACAAACTTAAAGTGTCATTTGTTGTGGGACAGAAGTAGTAATGTCATTTGCACTCCATTTTCTTCAGGTCCGATCCCCGGCTCTCCGCATCTCGGATGCCCGGGATGAACAGGGACGCGTTTCCATCCTCATTACACGCCCGTCCGGCGAAGCTACAGCGACGCGCCCCTACAGTTTTTCCATAGCTTGGCCCACCTGTCACTCTAACCCTCCGACTATTCCACGGTCAGAGGTCAGCGCTTGCCTTTCCATTCTTCCCTCTCTACCGCTCCTGCGGTCCTGCCTCCCATCGCACAGTTCACCCCAACGACCGTTGACCTGGAGCCGGACCCACCTGACAGCGTCCAGTCTCGTACACCGTTGCCGTGGAGCCCACAAGGACTTCCGCCGTGACGCCCTCCCTCCCGTCACCTCACACGACACAGATGGCGCCCCAATGATTTTTGCGCGTTTATATTAATTGCAGAGCAAAATCCCGGGGATCTTTTCATTGCTGGCCTCGCCATCCGTGAGAACGAAAGAGTGATCATTCGATCCTCGTAGATCTTTTTTTTCTCGGCATAACTCGCATTCTCCATCTCCTTCCTCCTCCTCGTTGGTTTTGTCCTAAGTCAAACCATTCTAACTTTGACCGAGCTTATACGAAAAAGTGTCAACATTTTTGGTACCGAACAAGTATCATTAGATTCATCTTGCAATATATTTTCATCTTATATCTATCTGATGCCATAAATATTGATATTATTTTAAATAAACTTGGTTAAACTTAATATAGTTTGACTTAAGACAAACTTAAAGTGTCATTTGTTGTGGGACAGAAGTAGTAATGTCATTTGCACTCCATTTTCTTCAGGTCCGATCCCCGGCTCTCCGCATCTCGGATGCCCGGGATGAACAGGGACGCGTTTCCATCCTCATTACACGCCCGTCCGGCGAAGCTACAGCGACGCGCCCCTACAGTTTTTCCATAGCTTGGCCCACCTGTCACTCTAACCCTCCGACTATTCCACGGTCAGAGGTCAGCGCTTGCCTTTCCATTCTTCCCTCGCTACCGCTCCTGCGGTCCTGCCTCCCATCGCACAGTTCACCCCAACGACCGTTGACCTGGAGCCGGACCCACCTGACAGCGTCCAGTCTCGTACACCGTTGCCGTGGAGCCCACAAGGACTTCCGCCGTGACGCCCTCCCTCCCGTCACCTCACACGACACAGATGGCGCCCCAATGATTTTTGCGCGTTTATATTAATTGCAGAGCAAAATCCCGGGGATCTTTTCATTGCTGGCCTCGCCATCCGTGAGAACGAAAGAGTGATCATTCGATCCTCGTAGATCTTTTTTTTCTCGGCATAACTCGCATTCTCCATCTCCTTCCTCCTCCTCGTTGGTAACGCGGCCGCCTGCAGTGCGGGTGTCCCTGGCCTGCAGCCAAATGCGGCGTTCTTGAAGGAAGCTAGGGGATCCATTGGCGCTCAGGACCGGGCGCTCAAGGGGATCCTCCGTTAATCCGGTAAAATCTGCACTCTGAATCTCTTTATCTCTTTGGAAAATTTTCGCCTTTTGTAGCCACTTGTTGGGCCCCGTCCCTTTTTGTTTGGCAAATCATTTTTTTTTCATTTCTGTCGTCACGAGTGTGATGGTAATGATCGATTCCATGTTACGGTTGTTTTTACTCGTTTGCACTGTGAAGCTGTGCGGATTGTTATTGGTTCTGCGGAAGAACCCTGCCTCGCCTCTTCATCGTTTTCCACTGAATAGTCCTGAAAAAAACAAAGTGAAAGATGGGTTTTTATTTGTGTACATGCCAACCATGCAAGCATTTCTCTGCTTTGATTTTGGATACCTTGTATAGAAGTGTGGAGTCACGTGAGATATTTTCTCTGCCTTGTTTATTTTCAGGATAGGCACAAAGTTGACTGAATAATACTCTAATCAGTTCCTGGTCTGCTAGCACTAGTTCAGAGTTCAAAAATTCACCTTGCCCACCAGATATTTCTGTGTGAATTAACATACTTCACTTTACTGTAAACCGTGATATTCAGACTGTTCTTCATGTCCCAGCTCATCTGTCTTCGGTGAAGAGTTTCCACTAGAAAACATATACCCTGTAATGTTGATTCGGCTATGGTCCTCTCAGATAGTAATTTGTTGCCGTTAGTATTGATATGTAGTCATAAGAGATATTCACCTAAAGTTACTGGATTTTCATAGTACAGACTGTTAATTTCTAGTAAACAAAGTGATGGTACGTAATATTTATAGTCAAAAACTCAAAACTAAAGTCTTGAGCCACCAATACCTTTTTGACAGTTTAGATTGCACAGGTGAAAATGACTACCTAAAAAGGTACTTTCATGCATTAAAGTTGCTGTAGTTTACAAATAGACTACTCTGCATATGGTACTCGATTGTGTTTAGGGACTGTCTCTATCAAAAGTATCAGAACGAAATTGTGAACAATTCAACATTTTTGCTTGCGACCATTGTTACCACTACATATTTGGCTTGGCATGCAACTCTGTGAAGCATGTGGTACTTTCAATTATAACAGTACATGGCTAACAAGAAGTAGTTAGCGACAGGAAACGAAAAGCAACTGAACTCAGCTATTCACATCAGATAGAGCCCTACTGTTCTTTGTTTGCACTTGTTCCTGTTGATGCAATTTGGTAATAGTAATACTCTCGCATGTTGTATGAAACTCTGTTCTGTTTGACAGTCAAAAAACTCTGTTCTGTTGCTAAACTTGATTCAGCTGCCTCCCAGGTTAACCAGTTTCAGTACCCAGAGATGGTTCACCACAGTATAGATGAGGCTACAGGAAATGAAGCTAACATCACGACGCCGCCTCCATCCTATAACCCGTCCGAAGCACCATTGATGTATAAGGTTGGCTATCCTCCTCGGAGGAACTTCACAAGACAGTTTACCGACACATTGAAGGAAACTTTCTTCCATGACAACCCATTACGGCAGTACAAGGACCAATCTGGACCAACAAAATTCATGATGGGGTTGCAGTTCCTGTTTCCAGTCTTTGAGTGGGGCAGGACCTACAACTTTAGCAAGTTCAAAGGTGATCTGATTGCCGGATTGACCATTGCAAGTCTCTGCATTCCTCAGGTATCAAGGTTGATTACCCACCTATAATTTTACTACTTAACTGAACCTGACGCAAAGTGTTCGATTACATAGGATATTGGTTACTCAAAGCTGGCTAATTTGGATCCACAGTATGGCCTTTGTAAGTTTCACCTGTTCCTGAATCGTATTGATGTTTTTTGCTTGTCAAATTATGATGTCTTATCGATGACACTATAATCTGTCAACTTTTTTGTTTGTTGGTTTCAGACTCTAGCTTCATTCCCCCATTGATATATGCTGTAATGGGTAGCTCAAGGGATATAGCAATCGGGCCAGTTGCAGTGGTTTCTCTTCTACTAGGTTCACTTCTACAAAATGAGGTCGACTCTAGTAAAAACAAGGAGGAATACTTGCGCCTTGCTTTTACAGCAACCTTCTTTGCTGGTATCACTCAAGCAGCCCTGGGATTTCTAAGGTACACGATGCAACATTATTTCTTTAAAATAAACGTGCAGATACAAGTAGGTGCATTAAAACTCGTTTTTCAGGTTAGGTTTCCTCATCGAATTCTTGTCGCATGCTGCAATTGTTGGATTCATGGGGGGAGCAGCCATCACTATTGCCTTGCAGCAGCTGAAATATGTGTTGGGAATCAGGGATTTTACGAAGAAAACTGACATAATATCTGTTATGGAGTCTGTTTGGGGTTCAGTTCATCATGGGGTAGTTATCTTGAACTTGACACAGCCTGACGGAGATACTTTTGTCAATCTAAGTTATATAAATATCTGACAGTGAATTCTTTTGAATATTCAGTGGAACTGGCAGACAATTGTGATCGGTGTTGCTTTCCTTACCTTTCTTCTGTTTGCGAAGTACATTGTAAGCATCTGTTATTTTCACAAAGTTTGGCTTAACCATATCTATTTAAAATATTTCCAAACTTGCTGTTGATGTTTTATATACACAGGGGAAAAAGAACAAGAAGTTTTTCTGGGTGCCAGCTATTGCTCCTATAACGTCAGTTATTCTTGCTACCTTTTTTGTGTACATTACTCGCGCTGACAAGCAAGGTGTTCAGATAGTAAGTACTCAAGTTAGTACTGTCAAGGCTCAATTCATTTTTTTTTCTTAAGATTACATGGGACTGCAGGACATACTCTGTGTCTTTATCTTAAGGAGCATAGTGTCTTTGTGAACAACTACCACAGCTATATATTTTGCCATGGGTCACATGGATCTTCCCAAGGCTATTGAATTCATGTTGATCACGTATTGATGAATGAAATTGTTTTTGGTTCTTGTTCAAAACAGGTGAACCACATCAAAAAGGGCATCAACCCATCATCTGCACACAAGATATACTTCACTGGTCCATTAGTTGCAAAAGGTTTCAAGATTGGTGTTGTCTGTGGCATGATCGGTTTGACAGTATGTATGCATTACAAAGTCAACTTGTCCTTTTCTTTCATATGCTTTTCCAGAATGCACACCACCACTTGTGTTAATAATTTATCAGGAAGCTGTGGCAATTGGGAGGACATTTGCTACTCTGAAGGACTACCAGTTAGATGGAAACAAGGAGATGGTCGCACTTGGAACAATGATTGTTGTAGGCTCGATGACGTCTTGCTATATCGCAACAGGTAGCTATGTCAACCTTACTGGATAGAGCAGCGGTAAACCATTCGGTATTATATTGTTACAACATATGTGCTGCATTTCTTTCAGGTTCTTTCTCTCGTTCAGCAGTCAATTTCATGGCTGGCTGCCAAACATCAGTTTCTAATGTGATTATGTCAGCAGTTGTGCTTCTAACCCTTTTGGTCATCACACCACTCTTCAAGTATACCCCAAATGCCATCCTGGGGTCAATCATTATTTCTGCTGTGATTGGCCTTGTGGACTATGAAGCAGCAATTCTCATTTGGAAAGTTGACAAAATGGATTTCATCGCTTGCATGGGAGCATTTTTCGGTGTGGTTTTCGCATCTGTTGAGATAGGCCTACTGATAGCTGTAAGGACTCGTCCCACTTTGGGCTATCCAAGCATTGTTACAGGGGTTAAGTGACACTTAATATTATCAATATTCGCAGGTGTCAATCTCATTTGCCAAAATACTACTCCAAGTAACAAGACCGAGGACTGTGCTGCTTGGTAACCTTCCAGGCACCACAATATACAGGAACACATATCAGTATCCCGATGCAAAGCATGTTCCTGGAGTGGTAATTGTGAGGGTTGATTCTGCTATCTATTTTTCCAACTCCAACTATGTCCGAGAGAGGTACATGCTATATTTCACCTTGTGTTGCATGTAGAACTTGACTAATAATAGTGGAATAAACATGATGCCTGGTGCTCCATTCCAGAATTCTTAGGTGGTTGACTGATGAAGAAGACAAAGGAAAAGAGATGGGGCTGCCTAGAATCAATTTCTTGATAGTTGAGATGTCACGTAAGTAGAATGTTCTGATTGATCTGATAGCAAAAGAGTTATTGGAAGTGATTGTACTGATGCAGGCCAATTAAAATAATCTGTGCAGCGGTTATAGATATTGATACAAGTGGCATTCATGCCCTTGAAGATCTATACAAGAGTCTTCAGAAGAAGGATATTCAGGTATTCACTAAAATAAAAGCCAAAATGACTTGGAAAACAATTTTTAAGCTGTCATAATACTTTGTCATTGCTTTAATAGAACAGATTACCACAAAAGATTCAAAATACCTTAATGTTTTGTGTTCTCATGCTTAAAGATTCAAAGTACCTTAATATGTTTTTTATGTATGGCAGCTAATCCTATCAAATCCCGGTTCCATAGTCATTGAAAAGCTCCGTGCATCCAAACTCACCGAACACATTGGAAACAATCACATTTTCCTCACGGTTGCGGATGCTGTGCGTTTCTGCAGTTCAAAGTCAATGCAAGAACCTTAAAGTGTTTTGGATTACAGCAGGCATGTATGTAATCTGTTGTTTGTATCATATAACGATGACACGATGTTATACAATGATAGCAGTAGTTACGGAGGCCATGTCGCTTAATGCAAAAATGGGCACCAAATTGTGTTGCAACTAGTGTAGCTCTATTGAACACTTACCACTACTTACTGCCATGAGCATAGATTAAGCAGACTTGGGCCCAAGTTGGTGTGGTGTAGTGGCATCTGTATCCTCAACTGCCACGTAAGCAAAGTAGTGGCAGCTGTATTAACTCGAAAAAAACCCAGAAAATGTGCAGTTTTCAAAAAATAAAAAGGGCAATGGTGATAGTGGAAAAAGCCCTTCTTGCAAGCAAGTGCACTCTAAGGATGGGCCTTATATAGTGACATTGAAAAGGCAAATTTCCGGAGCATCTGAGGGTGGCCTTCTATAGTGACACTGCAAGACAAGTTTTGAGAGCATCATCGCCATGAACAACATTTCCACCAAAACTCTCATGTCTCAACATAGTTTGTTGAGTTCAAGCATATTCAAATTTGGAATTTCTAATTTGCCACTATGATTTTCAGTTATATGCACATTTTCACAGTGGTCTTCTTGGCTCATTTCTCTTAGTGGTATGTCACAGAAGTTACTTCTCCATATAATAGGACATCTTGTGTAAGAGCTTTTAGTCTGAGTCCGTACCTTTAATTAGGTCTGGACACCGTGTAATTGTTGAGGCTCCAAATGTGCCTTCCCAATGTCGCCAAAGAAGGCTAATCCCTCCTCAGAATGATCACAAGTTTAAATATCGATCCCACAAAAGAAGCATTCGCCTGCAATTCATAATGTACAAACCATTCACTTTTACAGTGGTGTGAAATATAATATTTTGGTGAAGGGTAATTATATCTCTAGTAGTAGCAACAATGTCCTTATCACCACCTATGATTGGCTTCATTTTTAAGCCTCTACTGCGTACAATTGTAGCATCTGTTCCTATGCGTACACTCTCACTCACTCCATCAACAGACACCTACACATCCCACGCATACAACTAGACCTACAGCTACACACAACATCACTAGCTAGCCGCATCCTTCAAGAGATCATCGAAGACCATCAGGCTTCAATGCACGACGAGGGGCGGCGCACTACTTTTTGTGGCTCTACGCATGAGAGGTACTATAGTATGTATAGACGTGCCACGAAGCTTCTCCAAATCACATCCCTAGAAACCTTCTCCAGATCCAACTTATATAATAAGTATGCATCTACCTAGATAATATTGCAGTAAGATCAAATCTCAAATCTATTCCCCTAGATATATTAAGGATCATGTTATACAAAAGGAAACTTTGAACCAAGAATTTGTCATTTTTTTCCGCTTCTAGATTTTCTCAATTTCCATAATAATATCATGAGAGCAATATAAATCACCTCACGGTCTACCTTCAACTTGAAGAGTATTAGACACCAAAAAATTGTTCCCTCGCTTAGCCGATAAATAGTACCATTTGTTAGTTTTTAGGTATATGTATATTTAATTTATGTCTTCTACTGGATATGCTCTAATATATAGCTTCTTGGCTTCTTCAATTCCAATTTCATATTATTATTTTTACCACAACTCAAGTTTCCTCTTTTTTTTTAAGTAGACAATACCAGAAAATAATTGACTTCATTTAACTTTGGGCCAGTTTCTTTTTTTTTTTTTTTGAAGTTTTTTCCTGTGTGAGCTTGGTTGACAAACTATCTGAGAGCATTTCTGTAAATGAACTTAGCCAGTGAGTGGAAGATGAACCTTGGGATCTTGCTACGTTCTCTTGGGTTCCCTTGGCTGGCTACAAATGTCTTCCAAATCTTAACCAAAAGCTAGCAAATTTATGCAGAGTAAAATTCAGCCTCAAAGGATTTACTTCTGACCTCTTGGCGGATAAGAGCCGCGGATCCTGGATCCGACGGCGCTGGAGGCATTCCGCAGCTGAAGAGATGGGAGTCATTGCCATCCCCAACGGCTCGCTCGCTGCTCCACCCCAATCCAACGGCCGCCCCCCCACTTCCTGCGCCGCCGCCGCCTCCCGAGCCCTAGACCCAGGACCCTGGCCACGCGCGCCGACACCTTCGTCCTCCCCGGAGACGAGCGCTCCCCCTCCCCCTCCCGGCCCCCGCACCAGACGCCGCAGGACTATGCCGCCCCCGCCACCGGCGGGAACTCCGCTGGAACTATCGCCGCCATCGTCACCTCCGTCGGCGGCGGGCCCGCCCCGCCCCGGCCGCCGTCGCCGTCGCCGGCCGCGTGTTCCGCCCCGCCCGGAGGGCCCCGGCGCCGTGGCGCCCGCGCAGTCACTTCGTGGAGTACGGGCTCGCGCTGGACGCGGACGGCGGCGTCATCGACGAGGTATGCTCTGTGCCCCGCTGTGCGTTGGCTCTGGTGCTTCTCTATCTGTGTCAAGCTGCGAAAACTGATGTTGCGGTTTCCGGAAGGTCTTGGTGGTGCCTATGCTGGCTCCGAGGTCGTACACGCGGGAGGATGTGGTAGAGCTCCAGTGCCATGGCAACGACCTCTGCCTGCGGCGCGTGCTCGGAGCTTGCTTGGAAGCTGGCGCAAGGCTTGCGGATCCTGGTTCGTTGCTTGCTTATCCTCTGTTTATTGAATTGGCTTTGTGCAAAGGCCATGAAAATGTAGACGGTAAACAGTCAACCATCATTTAATGTTTAAACGGCCGTTTAATCAGGCTAAATGACATTTTAAACTGGTTAAACAGCATTTTAGGCATAGGCGATGGTCACCCGTCTAGTGTTTGGATGCTGTTTAAACGGAGTTTAATTCTGCTTATGAAAACATTGTGCAAAGCGAATGCACCTTGAAAATTATTATTCTTTCTGGCTTTGAGAAGTGATGCTATCAATTATAGTATATCATTAGTTGCTGGAACCAAATGATTAGTCAAGAATTAATTTTTTCTGTTGTCCGAGAATTCATCACCAAATTTGTATGATCTTTCTAGGTGAGTTCACACTTCGTGCATTCCTGAATGGGAGATTGGACTTGGCCCAAGCTGAAAATGTGTCAAGGCTTATTTCAGCTAAGTCAGCTGCTGCTGCAGACTCGGCTTTGTCTGGCATCCAGGTATTTCACGGCTTAGATGACCTTAAAACTCAACACATGAGTCACTGGAGATGCTGGTTTCTTTCGTGTTTAAAATCTTTATATAGATGTATAGAAAAGCTGATCAAGTATGCTCAGGCATTCCACTTTTGGGTTTAGCTTAAACATTAATCTACAAGAGGCCTTTTCCTTTCCAAATTAGATGTAGCTAAACCGTATCCTTTTACATCGGATTTCCTTTCTATTGGAATCTTAGATCCACTTGTTTCTGCTTCTCTGGCAAGCATGGCATCGGAGGTGTCATGAAGGAGCCAACGGCATCAGCACAATGCCTGAATTTGTCTGAGGTGCCATGAAGGAGCCAAGGGCGTCAACACAATGCCTGAATTTATATGTTTGAATGTAGGGAGGCTTTTCTACTCTAGTGAAATCGTTGAGGTCAAGGTGCATTGAGTTGCTAACTGAAATAGAGGCTCGTCTAGATTTTGAAGACGAGATGCCTCCTTTGGACGCAAAGATGCTTGTAAGCAAAATTAATTCTATGAAGCATGAGGTTCAGGATGCTTTGGACACTTCGAACTATGATAAGCTGTTACAATCTGGTCTACAGGTAATTTTTCCTTGCGTTATTTATGGGCTATTCTCAAATATCAAAATTGAAAAGAAACATAATGAAGTTGAGGAATGCATTGATAATTTTGTGCAGATTGCAATAATTGGCCGCCCAAATGTTGGCAAATCAAGTCTTCTCAATGCTTGGAGTAAGGTATACACTTAGATACCTCTTTCATTTATCTTTTTGGTGTTTCCAACATATCTTGTTTTCCTTTTATGGCAATCCGTTATATTGTTTGTACCTTCATGTGTGAGTGTGACTCATGAACTGTATTCTCTACTTTGAATTTTAAGGGGAAAGCTATGGATCCCTTAATGCCATGAAATTTGCTTGGAGATGTAAAAGTAGGCTAGAGCTCAACGTGTTCTTTGTGGAACAAAGATATGCCTGTGTTCTTACTACTACTTATTTTTTATTGCATATACTATCAGTGTGGCGGAGCCAGACATGAAAGACATGAAAGGGGGGGGGGGGGGGGGGGGGCGATAATTTTTTAATAAAAAACAATTTTGAAAACAAAGGAAGAAGAAAATGTTGGACCTAATAGGCTACTCGATCGGCAAATAACACGCTGGACGCGGACGGCGGCGTCATCGACGAGGTATGCTCTGCGCCCCGCTGTGCGTTTGCTCTGGTGCTTCTCTATCTGTGTGTCAAGCTGCGAAAACTGATCTTGGGGTTGACGGAAGGTCTTGGTGGTGCCTATGCTGGCTCCAAGGTCGTACACCCGGGAGGATGTGGTGGAGCTTCAGTGCCATGGCAACGACCTCTGCTTGCGGCGCGTGCTCGGAGCTTGCTTGGAAGCTGGCGCAAGGCTTGCGGATCCTGGTTCGTTGCTTGCTTATCCTCTGTTCATTGATTTGGCTTTGTGCAAAGGCCATGAAAATGTAGACGGTAAAGGGTAGACAGTCAGTCAACCATCATTTAATGTTTAATCTGTTTAAACGGGCGTTTAATCAGGCCAAATGACATTTTGGTCGCCCGGCTAGCGTTTAGATGCTTTTTAAACGGAGTTTAATTCTGCTTAGGAAAACATTGTGCAAAGCGAATGCACCTTGAAAATTATTGTTCTTTCTGGCTTTGATAAATGATGCTATCAATTATAGTAGATCATTAGTTGCTGGAACCAAATGATTAGTCAATATTTAAATTTTTGCTGCCGTCCACGAATTGATCACAAATTTGTGTCATCTTTCTAGGTGAGTTCACACTTCGTGCCTTCCTGAATGGGAGATTGGACTTGGCCCAAGCTGAGAATGTGTCAAGACTTATTTCAGCTAAGTCAGCTGCTGCTGCAGACTCGGCTTTGGCTGGCATCCAGGTATTTCACGGCTTAGAAGAACTTAAAACACAACACATGAGTCACTGGAGATGCTGGTGTCTTTCGTGTTTAAAATCTTTACGTTGATGTATAGAAAAGCTGATCAAGTATGCTCAGGCATTCCACTTTTGGGTTTAGCTTAAACATTAATCTACAAGAGGCTTTTTCCTTTCCACATTAGATGTAGCTAAACCATATCCTCTTACACTGGATATCCTTTTATTGGAATCTTAGATCCACTTGTTTCTGCTTCTCTGGCAAGCATGGCATCTGAGGTGCCATGAAGGAGCCAAGGGCGTCAACACAATGCCTGAATTTATATGTTTGAATGTAGGGAGGCTTTTCTACTCTAGTGAAATCGTTGAGGTCAAGGTGCATTGAGTTGCTAACTGAAATAGAGGCTCGTCTAGATTTTGAAGATGAGATGCCTCCTTTGGACCCAAAGATGCTTGTAAGCAAAATTAATTCTATGAAGCTAGAGGTTCAGGATGCTCTGGACACTTCGAACTATGATAAGCTGTTACAATCTGGTCTACAGGTAATTTTTCCTTGCGTTATTTATGGGCTAGTCTCAAATATAAAATTGAAAACAAACATAATGAAGTTGAGGAAATGCATTGATAATTTTGTGCAGATTGCAATAATTGGCCGCCCAAATGTTGGCAAATCAAGCCTTCTCAATGCTTGGAGTAGGGTATACACTTAGACACCTCTTTCATGTACCTTTTTGGTTTTTCCAACATATCTTGTTTTCCTTTATGGTAATCCTTTATATTGTCCGTACCTTCATGTGTGAGTGTGACTCATGAACTGTATTCTCTGCTTTGAATTTTAAGGGGAAAGCTATGGATACCTTAATGCCATGAAATTTTCTTGGAGAAGTAGAATTAGGCTAGAGCTCAACGTTTTCTTTGTGGAATAAATACATGCCTGTGCTCTTACTACTACTATTTTTTTTTCGGAAACCAGTGGTCCTAGGATTACACATACTATGAGTGGCGGAGCCAGACATGGAAGGAAGAAGGGGGGGGGGGGGGGGGGGGGGGGGAA
>LAPY01001925.1:24416-44935 GCA_000970635.1 Eragrostis tef | reverse complement strand
CCCCCCCCCCCCCCTTTTTTGGAGGGAAAATCTGAGCATTGTGACTGTGATACAGTTTCATTTTCTCTGATAACAAAAATAGGGATTGTAGGTACGTTGATATCTTCGTGACAAGTTGAGTGATTGATACTATGCGTTACAGAAAATCTTTATTATTCAGTATCACCTATTTTCTTATTTAGTATCATCTTAAATAACAAATACATTGGCTCTGTCCAGCAGAACAGAGGATCTCTATTAGTAGTGTTCTCACCCTTTTCATTTTGAACAGTGATTTGATTGTCATAGAAATATGTTGCTTGATGTGATTCTTATTTGACAGACATGCTATTTTCTGCGGTTCTTATCTGACAGCCCTGGGAGATGCTCTATGGTTCATCCTACCTCTACTCCCATTCATCTGTCAAGCTGTGTAAGAGAGATCGTCGTTCTTCGTACTGGTCAGGTCAAAAGCAATTTCAAGCTAACTTTAGGCCCTGTTTGTTTCATCTTTCTATGTGTTTTGTTGATCAGAAGCTATGAACTGAACAAATTTTTCAGCTTCCTTGTGAACACAATTAACTTTTAGAAATCAATTGTGTTTGTATTAGAGAAGCCCCAAACGGGTAGGAGGACCATTCACTTAATTATGTGGGATATTCCAGAAAAGGGTTTTCCAGAGGCTGACTAAGTAGCAGTGAAAAGACAACTTTTGCGAGCTACAACCCAATCAAACAAACCCTTGCTGTGATTACATGATGTTGGTCCATCTGCAAGTTTGTCGTGAGACTCGTGATAACTGGTTTGCGTATAAGTGTTGGTTGGTGTTTTGGTGTGCTAATAGGTGATTTTTGTCTTGCATTGGGGGCACTCTACGGAATGTAGATTTCTCAATGTAATCGACCGATGTACCATTGGTCTTTATAAATTTACTTATGCTTAATTTGTAATATAATAGCTTTGATATGACTCATGAATACAATAATCAACATTATATATCAGATTTTGAGTAAGATAACTGAAGTATTTAAAAAATATATAGTCTACAATAAGAAATAAATCATTTAAACAGAGATCCTTAATCCCACCTTGGACCTATGGATTTCTGAAGCTCAGTACGACTAGCTCCACGAAATTCAAGGATTTTTTGGACCTAGATACCTTGATTGATTGAACAACGGACAATAATGTGCATGACGATCTTAAATTGCATACATCGGTATTGCAGGTTCACTGAATAATGACCATATATGTTGATTCAATTATTTGTAACTTGGAGGGGCACTTATTAATTTTGTCATGGTCAGATGTGAAAGGATAATAAATAAATGGGATTGGTTGTTGGGATATTTCGTTGAATGTTTCTTGGTGTGATAGCACATCAAATGGAGGATCTATGAGAATCTGCTTGTTCATGAAGAATGTGAACAGATCAAGTGATCATCGAGGATACAAGCCAAGGAAACACCACTGTTTGCCAAAAATAGCAAGAGGTTCAGCTTCAGTCTGTGGGGGCGTTACCCGTCGCCTTCCCGTTACCATCACAACAATGCAAGACTACAACCCCACAACTGATTCACTGACAGGTGGACCAACGACGTGAAATTTGGCACGTCCGGTCCACCATGTCGGTACTTTGGACTGTTGGTCATGCGGACATGGCTTGGAGCGTTGTGCAGGTTGACGAGAGGGGTCTGTGGACCGGAAACACAGCGCCTCATAATTGGAAGTGTGGTTGTGTGGACATAATGTCGACATTTCCAGACCCATGCACAAAAGTGTCCAGTAAAATGTAGAGTACAGTCTGCCCGCCCCCGGCATGCATGTGTCTCATTGTAGAATTTCAGAAGAGTGCGTGTTATAGAATCTAGTAGAAAATTTGGACTGATAACCACCAAATTAAAGATCGCATGGAGACACCACGGCATGATCCAGGTGAACCTATAAGGTAAAATTTGCATGTAGCAATTGGAAATTCAGAAATCATTTACATTAAGCCAGTTTCCAAGGTATGTTTGTTTTATCTATGTATGAAACAAGCACACGTGTAAAATCATAGCGAAAAAAAATCATGTAAATATGTAGCTTTGTGCCCTCTTCTATTGGATACCTGTTGGTGAGCTCTTCTCCATGAAAGTGAAACAAGAGATATTTCTTGGAACGATCCTATGCACAGCTAATTAAATAATTAATGCTGATATAAGCACTTCATAGCTCACGAACACCTGCATGATAGCAGTTTGGACCTGCGACTAGTCTCACTGATTTGCGCGAGTTTGGTGCAGCCAAAATTGTCGCGACAACGGTGCATGCCTGGCCACATGTGAGCAACCCCCGGTTGGCGCCAGATTCACTCGTCCCATAATTGCGAGGATTATTATGCCAACACAATAATGATTCAGTACAACAACATCATTAAGCTCGTGAACGTTGAGATGCTATCTGCATAAACAAAAAAGAAATGGTACCCGGTCGGGGCGATCACAAGTGGCGTTGAGCGCTGACACAGCCGTGGAAGATTCGTGCGCGCACAGGCCTGAAGATCGAACAACATCACGCGATCAATCTCGAACTACCAAACTGATCGATTGCCACGTACGCGGACCATACGCATGTGTGCCGCACGGTAGAAGATTCCGTCCCGCACGCGCGCGCGCGCACTGATCGATTTCGTGAACAACGGCATGTGACTGCTGCTCGCATCATGACAATCGACAAGAGGAATCCAGCTAGCTAAGGTAGCACACATCGGTCGACTGCATGCCGTGTTGTTCGCCATGGACCATATATGTATGCGACGAAGGTGATGCGAAAGATGATACTAGAGTGATGGTAACTTGACGGGGTTCATGACAAATCATGGGCAGGCCAGCAAGGCCGTAGCTGGGATCAAAATGCGTGTGTGAACGATGAGCACAGCGTATCTGCTAGGTTCTGTGCTGATCATTCATATTACATACTCACTCATGGGCGATCGGCCAGAGCCGATACATAGATATGTGTGTGTACGTACGCGGTGGCTTTGGCAGCTAGCTCATCGTCGACGTCTCAGGCCGCGGCGAGCATGCCTCCTCCTCCTCCCCCGGCGGCGGCGGCGGCGCCGGGCTTGTTGGGAATCTCGCTCTCCTCCGGCTTGACGGGATCAGCCAGGGACGGCGCCTGACGAGGCGTGTCCATCGTGGCCAGCGCCGTGCACTGCTCCTTCCACTCCTCGATGGTGATGTGCTGCTGCCGCCACTCCAGGCTGCAGAACGCCGTGTCGCCCCTGCATCCGCCGCACAGCAAGAAGAAGAACCCGATTAATGTCGAACGCTCTCGTTGTGGACCGATCGATTTAATCAACGCGCTACGAATCAGAGGATCTGTCAAAGAAATCAAGAAAGGCACGTCGCGCCCTGGGCCGAGGCGGCGGTTGCAGAGGCCGCAGGCGCGGAGGAACGCGGCGGTCTCGGCGGCCGAGAAGTCGGCCGAGTTCCGGCGCAGGCCCAGCAGCGCCGGCGCCGCGCGGGCCCGGTACGCCGCCAGCCAGTCGGCCCGCCCGGCGGCGCCGCCCACGGACCACCCGTACGGGCCCTCATCCTCTTTCCTCTCCGCCTCTTCCTCCTCGGCGCCGTGCGCCGCCAGCTGCAGCTCCCCGTCCTCTTCTTCCTCCTCGGCCACGTCCGCCAGCGCCGCCAGCACGTCCGGCGGCGCGAACTCCGTCAGGCTCGTCGTCCGCCGCATCGCCGCCGGACCCGCCCTCCCGGACCTCGTCCCCGCCATCATCCGATCTCTTTCTTTCTCTGTAACTATGTGCCGACGAGACGACGGCGAAGGCTATGTACTAGTACTACTTACAGCAGCTGGCAGGCTAGAGACGAAGCTGGGACGAGGGCTAGAGGAGGCCGTGTTTCGGTTTCGAGCTGTCACGGTATGGCGACGGTGAGGCGGTGCTCGCCATGGCCATGACCGTGGAGAAGGGACGGGAGAGGAGAGGAGGTGGGTGAATAAGCGGAGCAGAGGAGAGAGGTGTGGGTGGTGGGAAGGAACGGGGAGAGAAGCGGAGGGAGATAAATGAAGGGGAGGCAGTGGAATCGAGGCCGTTGAAACGAATCTCCGGGTCCACGTCAGCCACCGCCGGGAGTTATTCCCTGGGCCATTTGTCTTCTGTTTGCTGATTTGAGTTTTTGATGCGATTTGTTTTTTTTTTCTCTTTGCGTCCCTTTTCATAAATCTTATTATATCCTAGTGTTAAGTGGTCGATCGAGGAGGTGTAAATGCTCAAATGATCTTTGTCAAACTCGCGACCGCAAAGTCAGTACCTATAATACTATGTGATCATACCATAGCCCGTAGGCATGATAGCGACGTATACGTCACGTGAGCTATTTGTACGACCAAAATGTTGTGCATCCTATTTGAAAGTACTTATAAGTGCATTACACTTCCTTCAAGTTCTTCAACTTTCTTTTGTTGACATATGTGAGTATTCCCCTTGTGCCAACAAAAACAGCTCTTCTCAAATTAATTACGGTGGAAAAAAAAATTATCTTGGTAGTACAAAGTGAACTTCTTCTTAAGTATCCCGTTCATCACATCCATTTGCATCGCTTCGTTGTTGAAATTTCTTCTGCGTAATTTTCTTTTATATTCTTTCTTTGCCTAATATCGCGATGTGATGTTTTGACTTGACTGTAAACAGGGAGAACATCACAATTGATGAATATATCCCTTTTTTTATGATAACATTGAAAACAAATTTGAAGACGAAGAAGTCATACCTTAAACCACTGGCGAAGCCAGGTTCAAGTTCCCTCGCCAAGGTCCGAAAGGAATTTTCCCCTTAAAAACACACAATTATCTCAGTATTGTTTGAAAAAAAAATATGCATAAATTAATAGAGGGTGGCACCGGGGTAATTGATGATCTAGATTTGCCACTGCCTTGAACATGACCTTTGAACCTACCATCACCATATCACAGTGATATAATTTTCCATTAATAGTACTAGATATTTATAGTCTAGGTGATTACAACGATACATGGATCTCTCAAGTTGGTACCAATCCACATGCGTGTGGTTAGCTGCGAAACCAACTTGTTAGAGGACCCATATACAATATATTGGAGCTTTACGAAACAAATATCCTTACTGGGGTCAGCTTCTTTTGATGACATGCGTGCGCAAAGAAATGTGCATATCAATATGACTAACTCTTTGTTTCTTCTCCTTTTTGAGATGGAACATAGCTTCCATTAAACTGAGACTCGGGAGCCTAAGATTTATGCCCTCAAATCGACGGATCCAAATCTGGTACACAACCTGACAGCCTATTGATCCATTAACCAAAACTGTATACTAAAATTTTGGGCAGATTTGCATAGTTCGCCGCACATGCTGGTCTGCAAATCAACGTGCTAAACTTGTCTTAATGTAGCTACAATCAGACGTGTCAGCAAGAAAAATCTGGTTGGCCAAGTGCTAAATCGGGTACCACACGCGTGGGCCTCGTGCTGAGCTGGGCGACTTCGACTGGTGGACCTACGTGGACCCGATCAACGGGCGACTGATGGGCTACGCAGTGTCCAAGAGTTGTTGATGAACCGATACTGTAACTGAGGGGCCGTCAAACGACTCGTGTGGAATGAGCTGAGGTGGATTTCTTGAGAAAACACTAAATCTTTGGGCCGTATCGTACCGTTGGTACATGGGCCTAACGAGCTGCTGCTGTTGCTGTTGCAATTTTTCTTCTCTTACTAGAATCGGTGATTCCCCAAAAAAAAACTAGAATTGTTGATAAAAGGAAAGCTTTCCATTGTTTTAGGTATTATTTTAGGCCAGTCTAAATGCATGGTTTCATCTCATATTTTTCAAGAGTACCACATCAGCTCTAAAAGTTTGGTTTGTTGGATGAAATAGTCTCTCTCAATGTATAGTGTTTTCTCACGGTTTCATAGAGAAGTCATTTACATTATTGTGTGTTGAGATTGGTTAAAATATGTTGGGATGAAACATTGAACTCTCAATGGTGGTTTCAATAGAGTTTCATGCATGTCAAATTTTCATAGAGAAGTCATTTACATTATTGTGTGTTGAGATTGGTTAAAATATGTTGGGATGAAACATTGAACTCTCAATGGTGGTTTCAATAGAGTTTCATGCATGTGAAACAGTGCCAAATGGGTTTCATCCTAATGAAACTCATTTGTGCTATTTCATCTTAAATGCTCTGTCATATCATCTTTTTTTTCTGATGTGTCATCTTATTTAATGTGGATGAAATCTTCAGTTAGACTGGCCTTAGATGAACAGTTCGCTTCCTTTTTTCTTTTGAATGCTTGAACAATACGCTTCCTTTCTGTATAAGCCCTCGTCTTGCTGCTATTGTAAACTGTTTTCACGTGATTTCCATTTGATGTGGACGTGACTAGCAAGAAAATTTCTCTATGAAGGAGCCACGCTTATATTGCACCGTCCAGTTCGTCATCCACTAAACCTTCTGGACATGTTATCTTCTACCTCTTCCATTTGTGCTATTGTGCTGAGAATCATCAATCATCCACACATCTCTCCTCGATATGCAACAAGGAGGAAGGTCGAAGTGCTTTGAGATCGAATATTAGTTCGTGTTCAATCTGTTTTGGACATAGTTTCAAGATAATGCATGTTATGACTTTTTCAAAGTTTGTCCCCCTGACTTTCGGTGAAAATGTTGATGATCGACATCGGATTCGGATGTTTCTGGCTGATTCATGGAGTGGTGACGGATGATTTATTTGTTTCAAACTGAGGAAGAAGAAGAATAGTCGCAAGGCTTGGCTTGTAGGTTCTTGTGTCGTCCTGATTGTAATAGAGGATGTAATCTGTTTCAAAGCTTAATATATTTCCCCTTCGCAAACAAAGAAAACAAGAGGAAGGTAAGCAATATCTTTTGGATGTTGTCGTCCTAAAGCATGTGCAACGAGCAACATTTTTTTGGTGCAATGTAACTACACGTCGCTCGTAAGTTATTGGACTACAATCTCTGTTATAATCTCTTTTGCCTCTTCTAGATATGACGATTCCCGCGACGTTGTGTCAACTCCGTAGCGATATAAACTCGATTATGCATCCATGTCACTCGTGGTGTTTCATGTGTTTTTTCTAGCTATATGATGTATACTTGTATCGTTTGTCATTTGTGAAATATGGCTCATCGTTACAAATTTGATAATAGTAATAATGATTCATACTTTCCCAAAGGTTAGGACCTTGTTGCTATCTTCTGGTTGTCTCCTGTGCAATTTGTTGCTCATGACAATGAATAACGTCAATGACAGGGAGACTGATGTCGTATGAAACTTATCTAATTCTTTTTCCGCCCTATATAAAATCACCTACGAACAACCGAAAATCGAAATGGCAGCCCAGACCCAACCAGAGCATCCTTAGCGGCCACGTCATCAACGAAGCCCGGTCGGTCACCCGTGGACCCGGTCGCCTTCGCGTGGACGTCTAACCACCTGCTCCGAACCGGACGCCGCACCGCACCTGACCCGCCCGCCGGGATCCTTAACCCGTACGGCCCCGGCACCGCCTCGTGCCACTGCAACGCAACCAACCGCTTCAGCTGGTTCACTGACCGGTGGGCCTTCCCTTTGCCCGGCCCGGTCGGTGGTGCGCTCCCATCCGCCCGCGTATAAAAATGGGTCACGCGCACCGCGCCCGTCCGTTTGATTGGGTCCGTCCGCCCCCAACCGCCGCCCCGCGTCGCCCCGTCTCGGCGTCCCCCCCTCCGCGTGCTTGCCCTGCGCCTCGCCAGCTCCCCCGCCAGGAAAAAGAAAAAAAAAATTCCCCAATTCCCTCGCGCATTCGTCACCGCGCGCCCCGGAATCCGCCTACGGATCCGCTTGACTGAGGTGAGTCCTTGGGAATCCGCTCTGGACTCGTGTGGATTGCGGCCTCCGTTTCCCGAATTCGTGGTCCGATTTGAGGTGCCTCTTTTTTTCTCGGGGGAAAATTTGGGGGTGGCTAGGGCAGAATCTGAGGCCTTGCGCTCACGATTGGTGATTCGGGTCTCGCAGGGTGGTTTTGTGGCCGGATTGGCCGGATTTCAGCGTGGCGGTGCCGCCGGAGGACGAGATCATGGACGAGTTCGAGCTGGAGGACAACCTCGAGTTCATCCTCCTGAGCATCCAGGAGCTCATGGAGGACCAGGGGGAGAACAACCCCTTCGGCGAGGCCAACCAGAACGAGCTCTTCGATAGCCTCGTCAACCGCGACCAGGTACTGACCTTCGATGCTCACTTGCGTGCGTGCGTGCGTGCGTTCGTGGATTCCCATCGGGAGTGCTGGTTTTCGTTCGTCGGTGTTGGGGAAAAATTTTCGATTTTGTTCATGGTTGCTGTGCGTTCCGCAGGAGAACACGATGTCGGACGTGTCTGTGGCCGACGTCGAGGCCGGGAAGGACATGCAGGGCATCCCGTGGGACAAGATGCTCTTCGGGAGGGATCAGTACCGGGACATGAAGATGAAGAACTACAGGAATTATCAGAACCTCAGCTACGCCCGGGAGGATGCTTTGGAGGTACAGAGCAATCGCCCGTTTCATTTTTCCCAACGATGTGGAGACAAGTTATTGTGAATTTGGACGCTTTTAGGAATATTTAGTGAATTTCGATATGAACAATTAGCTTTTTTTTAAAAAAAAAAACACTATGAACCATAGAATGCCGGGGTTTCATTTTCCCTTTGACGAATGATAACAACTTTGTAGTAGTCCACTAGTCCCAGAGAAATTAACTACATTGATATTTTTCAACTGACTTTGGTTAAATGTAACAATTAGCATATGTGTGGAATTGTTTACGTAATGGGTGTAGTGTGTATCTCCTGCACACGTCTGTTTTTGTCCTTGCCGACCTACACACACTCTTCTCCATATACGTTTTCAGTTAGTGTTGATGGCAGGTACAAGCCTCCATGATGCTGCAAATATAACTGATGGTTCGTACTTTATTCTAATGTCTAGTTGGCAAATTGGCAGGATGATTAATTATTTAGGCATGCCATTAAACAGCAAGCATGCGCGCATGTACATATGCACGCTTCGTGTCCTAGCCCTTGCTTGGGGCTGCAGAAGAATTAGAGGATGTGTTGATCTGAGATGGTGCACTCATGACGGTTATTATGTAGCTTGTTTTGGACGTTCTAAGCATAAAGCATTGATGTTTTCCCTTGTCTCGTTACGTGGGATCTTCCTAGATGTTCGTTTAGAATGCTTTTATGTTGTTGGATGGTTAAGAGTAAATGAAAGCGTTAATAGTCATAGCTAATTGGGCCGATAAATGGATCCCATCATGGTGGGCGACCTTATGCATGAGTGAACCTAATCCCTGCGAGTATATGCATGGAGCCTAAACAACTTTAGGTTCGCTGTGAGCTGGTGTTTGGCTGGCGGCATCTGCCTATCTGTGGGAATTTGGATTAGCTTTTTCCCGTGTATGATGGGACAGTTATAGTGATACTAATCTTTCTTGTTTGCTCGGATGAGCTAGTTTTTGATGTACTACAATGGCATGATTCTAGTTGACCTAGTTCGTGATATTTCAAAATTTTGAACTACATATGAGAGGCTATGGATTCACCACCGCTGAGGTACTATCTGCTAGGTTGAACTCTGTAATTTACTATCAAGCTTACCACTTTCAACCGATAGTTATCAACTATTCATTACTCAGTTTGCAAGATAGAATATCTTACCATATAGCATGTTAATAATAGGCATCTAAAATCATCTATCCGTCATCTCAAAAAATAAAAAGAAAAGAAATCTCCTTCTTTGTTTTCCTTGTGGATGACCCAGTGCCAATAATAATTTCCTCATCTTTCTTGGGCGCCGCGCCCGTAATTGTGATGACTTTGTTAACACTGTTTAGAAAATGATTTCATTATTGTCATCTCATCATCAAAGTTCATTCTTTATGGTGGTGATGAGTAAAAATATTATGGTTAAAGCAACTTCTAGAAGATATTTACATCTTCATATAGTGTTTGTTTTTTGGCTGGCTACTCACAATTTTCTTGGGTCCTCCAGGAGTGCAAACAAGTAGAAAATGACGGTCCTTACTATGATTTCTACTACAACACAAGGCGTGCTCGGCCTTCGATCGTACACTTTCAGGTCTGAGTTTCTGTCTATAAAAGTACAGGATATTGAAGTACCATTTAAGTATACAATAAGAGAATACATGTTTTCGTTAGGGACTGCTTTACTAGATTTTGCACTGGTCCGCAGAGAATTCATTACCAGTTATTGTTGTGTTGATTAGGATTTTTCTTGAAGTTTGCATAAAACTAGTTCTTGTTATGAAATATGGTTTCCATCTTGCCTCTTATATGAGAATATGAGATCCTAACAATGAGTTAAGGTGCATCAAAACGAAGAAAACTGTAACTTACATGCACTTATCTTTTGTGAACAACACTCAGATAAAGCATATTCTATATGGTCTTTACTGGTTCTATTCAATCTAAGTTGTAGTCACACAAACGCATTCACGTGTCACATGCCCACTCGACAAGCCCGTCCAGACTCACCATGTCACCCATCCTCAATGTGCTTTTCCTTGATGTTTGAAAATGACGGTCCTTACTATGATTTCCACTACAATACAAGGCGTGCTCGGCCTTCGATCGTACACTTTCAGGTCTCAATTTCTGTCTATAAAAGTACAGGATATTGAAGTACCATTTAATTATACAATAAGAGAATACATGTTTTTGTTAGGGACTGCTTTACTAGATTTTGCGCTGGTTTGCCGAGAATTCATTACCAGTTATTGTTGTGTTGACTAGGATTTTTCTTGAAGTTTGCATAAAACTAGTTCTTGTTATGAAATATGGTTTCCATCTTAACTTAATTATGAGAATATGAGATCCTAACAATGAGTTAAGGTACATCAAAACTAAGAAATCTGTAACTTACATGCTCTTATCTTCCGTACACAACACTTGGTCTTTAGTGGTTCTATTCAATCTAAGCTGTAGTCACACAAACACATTCACGTGTCACATGCCCCACTCGACAAGCCCATCCAGACTCCACCACATCACCCATTCTCAATGTGCTTTTCTTTGGTTTTTTGATATACAGCTAAGGAACTTGGTTTGGGCAACTACCAAGCATGACGTTTATACGATGCACAACCAATCAGTGACACACTGGTCATCTCTGGACCAGATAAGCACTGAGCTGATTAATGCTGATGACTGCATTGTTCCCAAACAGGTACAAGCTTGTATATCTTCAGGCGTTCTGTATTTTGTTATGTGGATTCACATTTTTTTAATTTTTTTTCTCTGAGCTCTCATTTTTTTGCTTGCTCCTTGACAGAGAGGGCATGGTTCACAGTCAGTTGCAATGGTCCAGGTGACAACTATGACTGTTGATAGTAATTTATTGGTACTCGGTGGCTTTCAAGGAGAGCTTATATGCAAGGTATTTTCATTGCTAAAGTATCCTCTTTGCAAACTTGTAATTTTGTCCAGTAACTTATCAAATTATATAATGTATTCGGTTTTTATTAGCACCTAGACGATGATGGAGTAGTTTTCAGCACAAGGGTTACCGATGATGAAAATGCCATCACCAACTCTCTGGAGATCTATCAGGACCCCAAGTAAGATTTAATGCTTTCAAAGCCGATAGCTGTTACCACTTCGTACTAGAGCTCACAGTTTGCTATCCAATTGTATATTTCAGTGGATCTAGACGGTTGGCAGCAGCTAACAATGACAGCTCTATCAGAATTTTCGACATCGAGTACTTTGACCTCCTTAAGCATCATACCTTCCCGTGGTCTGTGAATGTAAGTAGGCCATTTGTGTTTTCTCTTCATCTGTGCATGTATATATTCTCGTGGTGGTTATTTAATTTTCTTCTCCAGAGTGTTTCTGTGAGCCCAAACGGGAAAATGTTTGCTGTACTTGGGGATGATGAGGATGGATTGGTTGTGGATCCCAACTGCGGCGCGGTAAGTATGTTTTATTCGTTACATTTGCAGGCTATCAGTATCCAGTTGATCCTAACACTTTGACCTTTATGTATATATATTTCTTTAGGCAATCGGGTCTCTGAAGGGCCACCTGGATTACTCTTTTGCATCTGCCTGGCATCCCGACGGCAACATCTTGGCTACTGGGAGTCAAGACACAACATGTAGGCTGTGGGACATTAGAAACCTGTCGCAATCCTTAGCTGTGCTTGGCGGAAGGATGGGCTCGATTCGGTGTGTCAAGTTCTCTTCGGATGGGCGCTTCCTGGCAACAGCCGAGCCTGTTGATTTTGTCCACATATATGACTCCTTTGCAGATTATGGGAAATCCCATGAAATTGACTTGTTTGGGGAGATAGGAGGCCTGTCATTCAGCCCAGACACCGAGGCGTTGTATGTTGGCATTGCAGACCACACGTATGGAGGCCTCATAGAGTTCACAAAGAGGCATCAGCATCATTACTTGAACAGCTTGTGGTGATACCATTGATTTGGCGGAATGTGGTTTCACAGCAATTCCTATGCACGAGTGCTGGATGTCAATGTTCCACTGCGTGCTCGGAAGACTGCATGATCCTATAGAGAATCCCATCGAAGCATTTGCTGCTTTTAGTTTTTTGGCTGCAGCACCAGAGGCTTCTTCAGATGAAATATCTGGAACTGTATAAAATTCTGGGGTTTTCTTTTCTTTCTTACTAGTAATCTGGATCTTCTCCCCATTGTCTTCAGGAACGGAAAGGTGGAAGCTTATGTATAGCCTTTTTGTTTCATTTCACCTAATGAATGTACATAGTTGTCTGGAAATTGTCACCCAATCTGTGCTTCCTTTTGCTGCATCTGAATTCGTAGCTAGCATGCTGGGGCATATTGTAGCTTTTGATTTGTTTACTACGAAAGAAGGGTCATATACTCTCATAAAAAAAGAAGGGTCATATGTTATACACTTAGTGGCAACGTCTTATTACCATCCACATAAATTCTCGACAAATCTGCATTCTAGGGGCGTGTTTGGCGTCTCCTCTCTAAAATTTAGAGGGGTCTAAAAATATCTCGTCTTAAACAAAGTTTAATTACAAAACTAACTGCAGAACCTCTGGTCTAAATCGCGAGACGAATCTAATAAGGATAGTTAAGCCGTGATTAGACGATGGTTACTGTAGCATTACTGTTGCAAAACATAGATTGATTAGGCTCATTAGATTCGCCTCGCAAAAATGTACCCGTCTGTAAAAAGATTTGGTCATTAGAGTTTATTTAGTACTCTTAAATAATAAGATTCTTTTTAATGCTAAAATTTAGAGAGGTCCAAATGGCGCTACCGAACGCTCCCTAGATTGCGGATTTTTATTCCATAGATTGTGGATTTTGAACAGAGTAGGGTTCCATCGTGGCTGGCACAAATCCCCTTATGGGTTTACCGCAAGTCTCCTACAGTCCTACATGACTAATGCCCGTCTGAAATGCCTTTTTATTCTTCAGCTGTCCATAACCCTTCAGTCGCACAGGACTCGACTCAACAAGGAACATCCCTTCCCGAGTTTCGTTGTCAGAGGCAAGGATTTCACTCACGCGGTCAACCGGGCCGGTTTCTGCGAAAACTGGAAAACCGGTCCGGTCCGGTTTACTCGAGAAACGGTTTTCCATTTTAAATTCAAAATAAATTGAAAATTTAAAACAAAAAATACGTAAAAAAACTAGATCAAATTTTCAGTCCAACTGTGGAAACGATTCACGTAGATTCGTTTGTTTGATCTGTCAAAAGGTTCGATGAAGTTTCTGCTGGGAATAAACGGTAAAAAAGAAGAAGAAAAAATGACATTATCGCTATCCTCCAAAGCAACGATGGGTTCCCCATTCTAAATCGACCTCGCCAGGACCATTTTGCCGCCCCGCTGATGCTGTCCGCCGCCCCCGTCGCCGTCCGTGCCCCGGAGCGCCGCCGCCAGAAGCCGGAAGCCGCGGACCCTCGCCGGATTCTCGAACCCGCGGCCCGGTTTACCGGCCGAATCGTCGGTTTGCCGCGACTGTGGACGTCGATCCGCCGCGGCCAGATGGCCGCGCCCGGCTAGCCAGATGCTCGCGGCGGTAAACCGGCCACGGACGTCGGCTTCCTGGTCGTCCCCAGCCGGGAACCGAGCCTAGCACGGGGGTTCCAAGGTGAGCTCGATTTGTTGTCATTTTTTTTTTCTGTTTTCCCCTGTTGTTACCTAGTAAACTGATGTGAAAAAAAAATATAGAATAGGAGTCAAGCAAGTATAGATGCAATGAAAATTTAGATGACACTGTGGGGAATTTGAAAGCATAAATGCAATGTTTAAAATCTTGGCATGAGTTTAAGGCGGAATTGGCATCAACCAAAGGTATCGTGTCAACTGAGGAGTACGGTAATGCATATCAGAATTGGGGTAGCTCATGGTATTGAGATGTATTTATGTATCTAATGTTGTATGTTAGAGACTATGTCTATCTTTATGTCTCATAGAACTTAAAAACTTGTATTGTATTGTGTTGTTGTTCATTTATTTTGTTCAATGTTTAATGCATTCTGTATGTTTCATGTGTCACTAAGACAATTCCAGATATTTAGCAAAGGTCATGCCAATTTTTCTAGCATTTTCCCCCTTATTTTTCAATTTTTCACTCGAATTTCCTTCTCTGGCCGGTTTTCCGTTTTTTCTGTCGGTATACCGGTAATCCCGATCGGTATTCTAGACTTACCGTCCGATATCCCAGTTTGACCACAAATTTGAATTCGAAAATTTGAAATTTGCAATTCCTCCTGTATCCGGACCTGTTTTTTCGGTATACCGAAAAACCGGCCATTCCGGTCCGGACCGGTAGGAGTCAGAATTGGGGTAGCTCATGGTATTGAGATGTATTTATGTATCTAATGTTGTATGTTAGAGACTATGTCTATCTTTATGTCTCATAGAACTTAAAAACTATGTATCGGACTTATTACGCAATGGACTTGTATTGTATTGTGTTGTGTTCATTTATTTTGTTCAATGTTTAATGCATTCTGTATGTTTCATGTGTCACTAAGACAATTCCAGATATTTAGCAAAGGTCATGCCAATTTTTCTAGCATTTTCCCCCTTATTTTTCAATTTTTCACTCGAATTTCCTTCTCTGGCCGGTTTTCCGTTTTTTCTGTCGGTATACCGGTAATCCCGATCGGTATTCTAGACTTACCGTCCGATATCCCAGTTTGACCACAAATTTGAATTCGAAAATTTGAAATTTGCAATTCCTCCTGTATCCGGACCTGTTTTTTCGGTATCCCGAAAACCCGGCCATTCCGGTCCGGACCGGTAGGAGCGACATGATCGGAATTGCAAACCTTGGTCAGCGGCTCGAATGACAGTTTCCTCATATTCTCCAATTCTGGAGCTCTGTGTCCTGAATTCCTGATCCCCCTGCCGAGATCGAGATTCCTGATCAACCCGTGTTACGCGCTGGCATCAATCAATTCATTTAGTTTTTGCTAGTGCGATTGCGAATATAAATTTTCTAATCAAGTTTTTTCTTCTGAATATTCCGACATGTGTCAAACCTTTACTATTTGTCATTCTCGGCATATTTTGAAGAGTAAATTTCACAAACATACAACTATTTGAAGCCTATTTCACAAAGCTACAACTTTTTTGACCTCTAGTAACATAAACCTACAACTTTTATAGTATGGTCCCATCTGTCATTCACACAATTGCCACATAACCTGGTCCCACTTGTCACTCACACATGTGCTACTTGTAGTTTTTTGTTACTATGGGTCAAAATAGTTGTAGTTTTATGAAATAGACTTTAAAAGTTGTAGTTTTATGATACAAAGGTATAAATAGTTGTAGGTTTCTGAAATTTACTCTATTTTGAAGTATATGAAATTCTTTAATTAGGAAAGTTACATGTGAATTGACTGGTTTGCTCTGATTGAACACAATTCGTTCATATATTTTGAAGTATATGAAATTCTTTAATTAGGAAAGTTACATGTGAATTGACTGGTTTGCTCTGATTGAACACAATTCGTTCATATATTTTGAAGTATATGAAATTCTTTAATTAGGAAAGTTACATGTGAATTGACTGGTTTGCTCTGATTGAACACAATTCGTTCATATATTTTGAAGTATATGAAATTCTTTAATTAGGAAAGTTACATGTGAATCTGACAACTTCTCCACAATGGGTTCTCTGAAAATGTCCGATAGTTTGTATTGGGTGTGTTTGGCATAGCTTATTTAGTCTTATGCGTCATCGACTTATGTATTTTTTGGTACTGCGAATGAAGTAATAAGCCAGAATAAGGCACTTTTTGTGGCTTTTTCTTGCTTATGTCTAACACTGTACCAACATGCCAAACACACTCATTATCTAAATGTCGACACTTACCGTGGGTAATTAGTTCCTTGCAAACTACTACCTTGCTAAAGCTGCATGGAGGGAAACATAACAAAGCACAAAACCGTGGGCAACTTGCAACTAACAGGAATTAAGAATTCAAACTTCTGTGGTGGTTGAATGTACCATACCCACTTTGCCACCCCACCCACTCGAATGGACAGATCTTGCATGCAACCATAGCTTCCAGCTAGTATATACACAGTACTATACAGTCTATACTCCTATGGTTGTAAGGACCTTTGCTACAAGCTGTCCATGTAAATCTAAGGTCCTCTGTGTATTCAATAGAGGGAGAAACAAAGTTGATTTCTCGGTGAAACTTTAGAACCACACTAGCAATCGATCCCTTTTGTCTTAAACCAAATGGCATCTGAGGGAATCCATTTTAATCGAGAGTTGGATCAGGGAACTGCCGCTGCCAGCAGCCGTTCGGAAGAAATGACATCCGTGTAGGAATACATAGATGGCTGTCTCGGCCGCCGCG
Source organism: Eragrostis tef (assembly GCA_000970635.1). Lineage (NCBI taxonomy): Eukaryota > Viridiplantae > Streptophyta > Magnoliopsida > Poales > Poaceae > Eragrostis > Eragrostis tef. The sequence continues at coordinate 28,050 of LAPY01001925.1, read as the reverse complement.
TCTGCTGGCGCCTGATGCATGAACCCGTAATATGAAAGCCAAAAGAACAGTACTATGCACGCAATATTTTGATCAACCCGACGCAAATCGAGCTGGCGTATCAGAACGCCGAGCTGCGGCTGCCAGCAGACAGCAGAATCCGAGACCTCGAACTCCCTAAATTTGTCTCCTGAACTCTTGAGGATGCGGTTGATTCATGAACCTGGAGATGCGCGAATCTTGGCACTAAAATTAGGAGCTGCGACCTGCACCAGAAGTGGTGGCCTTCAGAGGAAGAAGAGGCGTACGGTGCATCAGTGCATGTGCATGCATCTCGCAGCTGCAGAGCCAAGACGCTCGTCACATGGCCGCGGAGTGAAACTCCTCGCCAAGATTCCCAACGGCTCCGCCTCCGCTCGCAACCAATCACCAATTCGGAAGGCCCATCTCATCCTCGTCGAGAATTTTGATCGCAACAATTGTCCTGATTCACTAGTGAAGCTGCGCGCGAAGCCGCCATTCTCCATGCAACACCAAGAACAACAGCCGAGGTTAACATCTCAGCTCAGCTGCTCAGTGCGTCCTTCAAATTCTTCATTGAACCACCAGGGTTTTGGTTGATCGGTTCCTCTAGCTGCTATGCAGGAGTATACCGGTTGAAAGATGTGACAGGCAAGGTTCTGGATACCAACTTGGAGTCCTGGACCACAGGGACTACTTGGCAAGTTACAGTGGGACCTACCTGCCAGTCAGAGAGACTTACGGGATGGAAGTTTAACTTTCGTGCAGTACGAGAATCTAAGACGATCATTAACTTCAGCAGTGGGCGATGATGGCGTGAGGTTTATGGAGATCCATGCCTGGACCATGCTCCATGCATGGTGTGGTCCTAGCAAAAGCTTACCGGCAACGCTCCATCCCCGAAGGCTCCGCGGGAGGACCACGAACATGGAGATATGATTTTCTTTTCCTGGAAACGAGATTGAGTGGTTAACAAAGGAAAGATATTATTGTTCTTTAACAATCACAAATTGAAGGATATGACATTATGGAACAAGAATTAGATGCCGAGTGGAATAGTTATGGGACCTTATCATGTGGATGGATTCATGATTGATGTATTGTATATGTTAGTATGAACCCATAATTTCGTTTTTCTTTCTGCTCCTCGATTCTTCCAGGGAGGAAATGCGCTCTCACTGGTAGCAATATGTTAAAATATGGTGTTCAGAAAAGGGTACAACATTTTTTTTAAAAAAAATATTAAGCTTCCCCTTGCTACCTCCAACCACTTTACTACTCGCACATGTACACCCCAAAGAATGAGTTCAACTGACTGGATTCGCAGAAAACTTAGGCTCTGTTTGTTTCTCAACTAGATTATATAATTCGGCTTATATAATCTATAAGCTGGGGGAGAGCAGCTTATTGGATTATGATAATCTAGAGCGTGAATTGCTATAATCTGGCCATAATCTGAGATCTGTTTGTTTCAGTTTATAGATTATATGAGTCAGATTATATAATCTGGCTGGAAACAAACATGGCCTTAATACACAAACCCACTTAGTAGATTATAAATTAAGCTATGAGTTGTATGCGTGTTGGATAATCATGTGGGGGAGATTTGACTTCACGAGCTACATTCAAACTCTTGCACCTGCACCTCTTTGACCACAACATTTCTATTTTTTTAAAGTGCTTAAGATTTCAACATGCCATAGGCGCATAGCTTCCAAATAATAGCTTTCTTATGACCCTGCCAATCCTAAACTTAGTCTTGCGACAAAGAGTTTATCATCCATCTTGCATTTGCGGTTGCTTGAATCCATCTTGCATTTGTGGTTGCTTGAGAAATAGACTTATTCATTACTATCCTACAAAAGGAATACAAGATGTTTTCTTTTTCTTAAAGAAAAGATAAAATATATTACCTATCGGGCAATAAACCTTATGATTATAAGGAAAATAAAACAGATTGGTTTCATGCCATTGGCACATACGGCTGCATGTAAGGATGATGAGTGGGCCCTAGGCATCTCGACACGGACACATTAAACTTGTTTTCTGTCCTCTATGAATTTTGCAATGAAATAAAGCAACTCGATCTTAATATTCTAGCCATGCCAGAAACTGAAAATATATGCTCTAGTACATAGTCAAGTGAGAAAGTCTGAAATAGACATTTTTCACAAATCCAATGTTCAATTTTGTGTCCTTACAAAAAACCGATCTCAGTTAACAATCACCACTCAAACAAAAAACACAACTTTTCAAACACATGTCGGAAAAATGGGTTTCTAGAATAGGACTTACGTGGAAATTGTAAATTTAATTTGGTTAACATGTACCGTGGGTTAGTCAACTTAATCAAGTACTATATATTGAAAATCAAGGGATCATTTTACAAAAAAAAATCTCTGTAAGCTCCCAATGTACAGAAGCGAGTGGACAAGGAACCGTGCACACAACACACAGCAGAAAAAGTGATAAAATCTTCTTGACCCTGAAAGTGCAGCTGAAAACAGGGGGTCTTTACGACCGGGTCACAAAAGCTGCGAGAGCAAACAAATCACCGAGCCAACAAAAAGAGCAAACACACAAAACCAAAAAAAGGAGGAGAACAAACAAAACTCATAGATGCAGCACGCCACCATGGCCACCGCACATTTGCGTGCTCGTTAGCCAAAACACGCGCCCAACGCCGTCGCCGCAGGCGTCACGCCCACCAAACAGCCAACAGCGACGTACCCAATGGATCCGCGCCACGTACCCAGAGACCGACACGTTCCAGTCCGATTCCCGCCACGTGGCCGTTGTACCCACACGCGGCGTCGTATTAGTGGTCGGATGGCCTGTTTCGCGTCATACCGAACCTACTCGAGCCCCGCTGTCATCCTTCCGTGTGGGCCATGGCCCGCTTGTCAGTGAACCGAACGAAGCTTCGCGCGTCGATGTTTTGGTTGTAAAGTGCGATTAGCAAAGTGATTAGCACGCCAGCGGGATAAGGTTTAGAAAATGGCGTTCACGGCTATAAAAGAGTGCCCCCTTCTTCGTCGACCCCAGCAACCAAGCCATCCCACCACACACCACACTCCAAGAACAAGCCATCAAGCCCATCCGATCCCCAATCGCCCACACCACACACCAGCGCCATCCACTCCCCGTGAGGTTCGAGCGAGGTAGGTGAATCTTTTTAGTCTGAGCGAGTTCTTTGCGCTGTTCAGGTAAAGCATCGATCTTCATCTCCCTGGTCTCACCATCAGTCTTCTAGTAGAGTCAGTGTTGACAGATTTTTTTTTCTTGGTTTATTAGACAGTGGATCGAGGTCCAGACCGTTTTAGTTTCTGGTCTCTCATCTAGTCCTCAGTTCTTTTGTGGGATATAGTAGTTGGTAGTTGTAGCAAAGAGGGGTTCTTTTTCGAAGCTCCTGCTGCTACCTGGTCTGTAGATCTGCAAGATTAGTCTGCCTGTTCTTTGATTTTGGTAAGAACCAGGCTATTTATTCTTTCTTTTTTCCTCACAAAAAAGTCCTAAAAAAAGTGTAAGTAGATTGTCATAGATTTGAGATGGCCGCTGCTATAAATCATCCTGGTACTACTGGAGAGGAGATGATGCGGGCGGTCGAGTCTTTCGTCCTGGACGCTCCGCCGGC